>PVKS010039001.1:0-17559 GCA_004027875.1 Aplodontia rufa | reverse complement strand
AGAGATCTAAGGGTCGATTGTCTCCACTCATAGGTGGAGGTGGGGACTAGACCCTGGACAGTGAGAAAGCTGGTCTAGTAACATGAGTTAAATCCAGATAAGATGTAATGCTTTACAATCTAATACTTTTTTTTTAGAATTATAAAGGGAAAGGGAAGGGAGGGATAAGGGAGGGTAATTGGGGGGGGCACTCCTGGGGATAATTGCAATATCCAGAATATATACACATTTTATACACATTTTATATTATTTTGTTAAAATCGTGTAAGGTTGTTCAAAAAATAATAAAAAAAAAAATTTGGATTTTCAGATTAGGGATGCTCAACATGTATGAGGGAAAACAAACTTCTAGGTTGTTTAACCACTATATTTTGGGGCATCTTCCTATTGAATGTTTTTTCCCTAAATCAAATTAATATACCTGTGGAATATGTCAGTCATTTGCTACTTTTGTGTGAATAAAAGCATGCTCTTGGGTAAGGTCAGCTATTCATGAGGCTGTCCAAGCTGGAGAGCAGAGTGGGGACTGGATGTCACCTCTTCAGCTGGCACCTGTGTGCTAGACATAGGCTGCAAGTCCCTATAAGGTGACTGCTATAGTTTGGATATGAGGTGCCCCCCACCAAACTCCTGTGTTAATGCAGGAATGTTTGGAGGTGAAATGATTGGGTTTTGACAGCTATAACCTAATCAGTCCATCCTCGTTTGAATGGACTGATGGAGTGACCAGGTGGTAACTGTGGGCAGGTGGCATGGTTGGAGGAGGGGTCCACTAGGGGCTCTTCCCTCCTCCCTCTCTCTTGCTCTCTGCTTCTTTGTTGCCACAAAGGAGGCAGCTTCCCTCCACCACTCCCTCCCACCGTGATGTTCTGCCTTACCGTGGCCCAGAGCAATGGAGTTCACTATGTATGGACTAAGACCTCTGATGCTATAATCCAAAATAAACTTTTCCTCCTCTCAGTTCTTCTCATCAGGAGTTTTGGTTGCAGCAATGCAAACACTGACTAAAACAGTGGCGCCAGTTGAGGCCGTCATGCCTGCTCTTCCTTAGTCTGGAATATTCTTCAAATCCCCTTATTACACACTGCATTGCTTATGTTCATCTTTCAGGTTTCAGATTTGCCCTTGTTCCTCAAGGAAATTATATATATTTCCCCTTTCTCCTTGGAGTTATACATCTCTTGTTCCCTGCTGTAATGATAAAATTGTGCATGTCAGTAAACTGCAAGATCCCTGAGGGCACAAGTCATGCCTGTCTTGTCCATGTCTGCATTTCCAGGAACTGGGTCAGTAGTCTCCATGGAGAAGAACATAGCAGAATTTTTGTTCTGCTACATAACCAGAATATCCTAATATCACAATACTCAAAGTGTGAAGACAAAGGTATTTGACCGAGGTAGATATTTACGGTAATTTTCTTCTACATAGCCACATAAGCCACAGAGTTAAAATTATTTTGATTCGTAAACAATAGAGAGGCTGAGTTCCTATGCTGCATATTATTTCAACTCTGTATTTTACCTGCTGCTGGAGAAATTTAGTTTCTCTGTTTTACCTTTTTTTTCAGTTTATATCCTGAAAAAGTAAGGTGATAAATATGGGCAATCATTGCAAAGTATGACTACTGCCGGGTGCTAATGTTTTAAAATTGCTGATGATTTTTAGGGACACCACAAACTGGCCACAAAGTCAGAAGCATTTGGCAGTCATAGCTGGCAGCAGGAATCAGACTGTAAATTTAGAAAGTGTTGCACCATATTTGGGAATGCACCTCCAAGTCACCTCCAAATATGACATGGTCATGTAGCTGGGGTTCCTAGTAAATTGAATTACCCTTTATTATGTATTTTGTGGCATATGAAAAACTTCAAAAAGTCTGACAGGGAAGGGGAGAAGTCCAGTCTGTTCTGTTAAGGTAAAAATTTCATCACAGATTCCACCTGTCACTGCCAAGTTGGAAAAGTCACATTGCACTGGTACTTTGTTCTTATACCCTTTGACTTCAGGGAAATAATTTTAAAAATTATTTCTGTTACTTATTCCTTTAATGATCACCAGGCTCATTTTCTCAGCAACTGCTTATGTCAGAATAAATTGATATGCCAAAAAGGGATATTTAGTTCATAAACATGAGAGCTGTAACATTTCATGGAATCATGATGAATAAGGTCTGCATTGTGAACGGATCCTGTTGAAATGTAACAGTAAGTCCCTTTGGCCTACGTGTTAGGCAATAAAGCTTAAGGGGAAAAATGGTATTACTGGTTTACGTGTATTCTGGTAATTCATGAAATGTGCTAATAGATAGTTTATGGCCTGCCTCACTGATATTGCAGCAGAATGAGCAAGCCAGGCCATTATGTAGATTTTCAGGATGCTTTTGAGAGAGTTCTGTACCAAGACAGTTAATAAGTAATGTGTGTGTGGGTGTGGCTTTGTGTCTGTGTTTGAGCCATAAAACATGAGGGGGAAAGAAGTTGAGCTTCCAGATGTTTAGGGAACCTGGCTGAGAGCAGGAGACATGAAGCCCACCTCGGCATGTGCGTAAACGTCTCAGCAGTATTCATCAAGGGTCAGCACTAGGAATATTCTAAAGGAATAATTTAAAGTTGTTTGAAAGCAAACATTCACAATGAAATCAAATCTGTGTGTACAAGTAAGCTGTGAGAAATTGTGAACCAGAGAGCTCAGGACTCAATGCACTCAGGCAAGCGTGACAAGTAAGGTTTGTTATGTACCAGAGGAAAAAAATCATTCAAGTACATTGCAAAAGGATTGTGATTACAAGGAGAAGAGGTTTGGAGGAGTGGTTTCTAAATCTCAGCCTTATTGGCTGCTGAACTGAAATACACCAATCATCTGAACTTTAAAATCGTGTTTGTTGAGGTAGCTGTGGGTTGGTTTCCAAGGATGCAGAGATAAAAGTAAAGGAGCAGCCTGCAGGAGAAGCCCTGAATGGCTTGACTGCAGGTCCATTATGGTGCAGGAGCAAGGGGGTACTGCGGTGGGAGGCAGGCACCTGGAAGGGTGCTGTATAGCTGGGTGCTGTTCCCTTCACAGATGGCTCCTGACATGCAGGAGAGCCACATATCCCTGTGGGACCCAGAGAGAGGGATTGCAGAAACAGAAGCCTTGCTGAGTGGATCCTCGCAAATAGGAGCTGGTGGCTGGGATTGTAAAGTTCAGCATTGAGAATGGGCATGATGGCTCAGGGACAAGGGAGGACCAGCGTACTTCAGGGCAATGCCAGCATCAGGCCTCAGGAACCTGGTCTAGTTCTTCCCATGAAATTTCCCTATCCCGTCCCTTCTCCCTCCCTCTCATTCAGCACTTCTCTGGGAGCACTTAGAAGGGGTTTGGGGATCAGTAGAGGGAGCATGACTGATGGTTAAAAGCATGAGATCCATATGACTGGAGCTTGATTTCAAATTCTGACTCCCCCAAACTCTGGGCAAGTAACTTAAATCTTTCTACGCTGCAGTTTCCTCATCTGAAACATTTGAACCTTAATGATAATATCGAATTCTGGGTTTTTTGAATTGGTATGTTTAAGGCACTTTGAGTTGTGTCCAAGATGAGGCAAGCATTGATTGTTGAAGTTTTAGTTTTTATTATATTGTTATTATCCCCTTCCTTATTGAGAGATAACAGCTCCCCTACCTCTCTTGGGTCTGTCATGGTGGAATTGGAAGGGAAATGTCATTTCAGGGGGAAGTTGGGTGATGATATAAAAATGAATAGATCTAGTGCTAACATATAATAACATAAATGTAGGTTTCACATTTTCTAAATGTTATTTCAGATGCATATGATATTTGAATTACTATGAAAGGATAACTAGGAACTGTTCATATAGTCCAGGGTCCATCCGAATCTCAGGCTGACAAGGACTTACCTGCAAAGGTGGGAAGGCATGAAAGCAAGGGCAGATGACTTCCAGTTTGAAACTGGCCTAGCTCACAAGCTGCAAGCAGCTTCTCCTAGCCTCTAGGTTCATCCCTAGTTTTTTGAGGATTCTCCACACTGCTTTCCAGAGGGGCTGTACCAGTCTGCAGCTCCACCAACAGTGTGCTAGTGTGCCTATCTCTCCACAACCACTCCAGCATCTATTATTGTTTATTTTCTTCATTTTTGCCATGCTGACTGATGTGAGGTGATATCTTAATGTAGTTTTCATTTGTATTTCTTTGATTACTAGTGATTTAGAGCACTTTCTCATGTATTCATTGACTTGATCAATGTCTTCTGTTGAGAAGTTTCTATTTAGCTCTTTGGCCCATTTATTAATTGGGTTGTTTGTGTTTTTGAAGTTGAGATTTTTGAGGATTTTGTAGATTCTGGATATGAGGCCCCTGTCAGAGGAATCATAGCCCATGATTCTCTCCAATTCTGTAGGAAACCTCTTTGTTAATTTGATTGTTTCCTTGGCAGTGCAAAAGTTTTTTAGCTTTATGGCATCCCATTCACTGATTTTTGACATTACTTCCTTCACTTTAGGAGACATGTTGAGAAAGTCTTTGCCTACTTCCAAATGCTGAAGTGTTGGACCTAATTTGTCTTCCATCAATTGCAAGGTAGCTGGTTTAATTCTTAGTTCCTTGATCCATTTTGATTTGATTTTTGTGGAAGGTGAAAGATATGGGTCTAATTTCAACTTTCTGCAATTGGCTGACCAGTTTGTCCAGCACCATTTGTTGAATAGGCTGTCTCTCCTCCATGTAACATTTTGTCCCCCTTTGTCAAAAATCAGATGCTTAAAGATTTGGGGATTCGTTTTAGGGTCTTCTATTCTATTCCATTGGTCTTCCTTCCTATCTTGATACCAGTACCATGCTGTTTTTGTTACTACAGCTCTATAGTATAGTTTTAGATCTAGTATAGAAAAACCTCCCATTTTGTCTTTCTTGCTCAGTAATGTTTTGGCTATTCTGGGTTTCTTATTGTTCCAAATGAATTTGAGAATTGCTTTTTCTATATCTGTAAAGAATGATATTGGTATCTTAGTAGGGATTGCATTGAAACTATATAGTGCTTTTGGCAGAATGGCCATTTTTATTATATTAATTCTGTCTAACCAGGAGCATGGAACATCTTTCCATCTTCTTAGATCATCTTGGATTTCATTCTTCAGTGTCTGATAATTTTCCTTGTAGAGATCTTTGACTTCCCTTGTAAGGTTAATTCCCAAGTATTTTATTCTTTTTGAGGATATTGTGAATGGGACTGTTTTCCTAATTCCTTCATCTGCCCTATTATTGTTAGTGTATAGGAAAGCTATTGATTTATGGGTGTTGATCTTGTATCCTGCCACTTTGCTAAATCTGTTTATAAGTTCGAGCAGTTTACTGGTGGAATTTTTTGGATCTTCCAGATACAGGATCATGTCATCAGCAAAAAGGGAGAGTTTGACTTCCTCTCTTCCTATTACTATCCCTTTAATTTCTTTCTCTTGCCTTATTGCTCCTGCACCCCTAGCCCTTTTATTTTTTATTTTAAGACAGGATCTGTGCTATGTCACCCTTAGTAACCCTTGAACTTATGATCCTTCTGCCTCAACCTCTCAAGTAACTGGAATCATAGACATGTGCCACCATGCCTGACTTTGGATACCTTTTATTTCTTTTGCTTGCTTAGTTGCTCTGGCTAGGATGTCCATAATGCTTTGAATAGAAGTGGTGAAAGTAAGCATCCTTGTCTTGTTCCTGATTTTGGAGTGAAATCTTTCAACTTTTCACCATTGAGAATATTAGCTGTTGGTTTGTCATACATGGCATTTCCTGTGTTGTGATATATTCCTTCAACACCTAATTTGTTGGGAGTCTTTACCATAAAAGAATATTGGTTTTTACCAACTGCTTGACCTGCATTTATTGATAGAATCATATGTTTTTCTCCTTCATTCTTTTAATGTGATATATCACACTTGGAGATTATGGTTGAACCATCCTTATTCCTTGGGATATATCCCAATTGATCATGGTGAATGATCCTTTTTATGTGCTGTTTAATTCAGTTTGTTAGTAATTTTGTAAGAATTTTTGCATGATGTTCATCAGGGATATTGACCTATGATTTTCCTTTCTTATGATATACTTCTATCTTTGATATATTAGGGTAATGTGTTCCTCATAAAGTAAATTTGAAAGTAAACCCTCTTCAGTGTTTTTTTTTAATTCATTCAAGATAGTCTTATATTTAGGAGGGAATCGTTGCCATACAATCATGAACACATGCATAATGACAGAGCAAGCCAAGGTTAATGCCATTGCATGGTCTCCCTCCTTGGGTACCCTTCAATCCCATGTTTCACCCTATTTCTCATGGAAGTCAAAGGTTCCCCACTGGGTTGATACCCCCATATGTCCTCCCTCCAACTGCCTTGATATCCCTCCTATTCCCCTTTCCCACCACCCTGGCTTCATCCCCCAGCATCACAGGCAAAGTTCCCCCTGCTCATGTAAAAATTCACCCACGTTGAGG
Organism: Aplodontia rufa; assembly: GCA_004027875.1. NCBI lineage: Eukaryota > Metazoa > Chordata > Mammalia > Rodentia > Aplodontiidae > Aplodontia > Aplodontia rufa. The sequence goes on along the minus strand of PVKS010039001.1, from coordinate 11,079 downwards.
TTATTATTAGCTTATCCAACTATCAGTCTGTTTCCAATTGTATTCTAGCTTCCACATTCGAGAGAAAACATTTGGCTCTTCAGTCTCTGAGTTTGGGATATTTCACTCAGCATAATTTTTTTCATCTCTATCCGTTTGGCTGCAAATGCCATGATATCATTCTCTCTAATAGCAGAGTAGAATTCCATTGCATATATGTACCACAATTTTTGAATCCACTCGTCCAGTGAGGGGTGTCTGGGTTGGTTCCATAGTTTAGCTATAGTAAATTGAGCTGCTATAAACATTGATGAAGATATATCTCTGTAATATGCTGAATCTAGCACTTTTGGGAAAATATCCAGGAGTGAGATAGTTGGGTCATAAGGTGGTTCCATCCCTAATTTTTTGAGGAGTTTCTATACTGGTTTTCAGAGTGGCTCTTCAGTTTTTTGGAAGAGTTTTAAAGTACTGGTATAAATTCATCTTTAAATGCCATTTGGACCTGGATTTTTCCTTGTCTTGGGACATTTTTGTTTTTGCTTTGCTTTGACTGTTGTTTCAATCTCCTTGATAGTTATTAACCTGTTCAGATTTTCTATTTCTTCATGAGTCGGTCGTGGTAGATTATATGTCTAGGAACTTATCCATTTCTTCTACGCTATCCAATTTGTTAGTAAAAAGTTTTTCATGAAAGCTTCTTAAAATCCTTGTATCTGCATATCAATTGTAATGTCTCCCTTTTTATTTTTATTTTACTTATTTGAGTCTTTTTTTCTTTGTCTAGTAAAAGGTTTGTCCATTTTGTTTATCTTTTTAAAAATGCAACTCATTTGGATCCATCTTTTGTGGTTTATTTTATTCTTTCTTTTTTACTTCTGCTCTGATTTTATTCTTTTCCCCTTTCTGCTAACTTTGAACATAGTTTGTTCTTTTTCAAATTCATTGAGGCATACATTTAGGTTGTTTATTTGAGATCTTCTTTTTTATGTAGGCATTTCTTACTATAAACTTCCCTCTTAAAACTGCTTTTGCTGCATAATGCTGTAAGTCTTGATATGTTGTGTTTTATTTTTGTTTGTCTCAAGATAGTTTTAAATTTACCTTTTAATTTCTTCCTTGATCAACTGGTTACTTCAGGAGTATGTTGTTTAATTTCCACATATTTGTGAATTTTCTGAATTTTTTTCTGTTGTTCTGGTTTTATACCATTGTGGTTGGAAAAGACACTTGATATGATTTCAATCTTCCTAAACTTGTTTTATGGTTTTGGTCTGTCCTGGAGAATGTTCAGCGTGCACTTGAGAAGAATGTGTGTTTTGCTTTTGTTGGGTGGAATGTTCTACATATGCCAGTTAGGTCTGTTTAATCCAAAGTGTAGTTTAAGCCTATTGTTTCCTTATCGGTTTTCGGTCTGTATGATCTGTCTAATGTTGAAAGTAGGATATTAAAGTCTCCTTTATTGTCATGTAGTACATGACAATAAAGAGGTTTATTAATATTTCCTTTATTTGGGTGCTGCAATGTTAGGTACATATTTATTTATAATTGCTAAAAATTTTTGAGGAATTTACCCTTTTATCATTATATAATGAACTTCTTTATTTTGCATTTTTAAATTTGGACTCTATTTTATCTGATACAAGTATAGCTACCCCTATTCTCTTATGGTTTCCATTTGAATGGAGTATCTTTATTCCATCTCTTCACTTTTAGTTTATGTGCATCCCTTACTTGTGAACCAAATCTCTTGTAGTCAGCATATAGTTGACTCTTGGTTTTTCATCTAGTTATACACTATGTCATTTGATTGGCAAATTTAATCCATTTAGATTCCAGGCAATGGATGGATAATGACTCATTCCTGCCATTTTGTTCATTGTTTTCTGGCTATTTTGTAGATTCTCTGATCCTTCTTTCTCTCTTTTCATTTTCCTTTTTGATTACATATTTTTCTCTTATGGTATGCTCTAATTTCTTATCTACTATATGTTCCTTTTGCGGTTACCACGAGGCTTACAAAAAACAGCTAATACTTATAAGAGGCAATTTTAAGCTGAAAGAACTTAACTTTGATCACATACAGAAAAAATTCTATGGTTTTGCTCTATCCCACATATAAAAATTTTGATGTAAAAATTTACATCATTTTCTGTTTATGTATTCTTTAACAAATTATCATAGCTATAGTAACTTTATCTTTTAACCATTATACTAAACATATGCCACCATTACAATGTTAAAATATTTTGAATTTGATGCATATTTTCTTATGTTTTCTGTTACAAATAAGTATCCTTTTCACTCAGCTTGAAAAACTCCCTATATGGTTTTTTTTTATTTTATTTTTTTAAAGAGAGAGGGACAGTGAGAGAGACAGAGAAAGAGAGAAACAACTTTATTTAGTTTTTCACATGGCCTTTGTTGCTCCAACACTTAGTTGTGTATGTGGTGCTGGGGTTTGAACTCGGGTCCTCGTGCTTTCCAGGCAAGCACCGAAACCGCTGAGCCACCGCTTCAGCCCCCTATATGGTTTTTTAATTTTTTTCCTAGTACTGGGGATTGAACCCAGGGGCACTGTACCACTCAGTCACATCCCCAGCTGTTTTTACTTTTTTATTTTGAGACCGCATCTTGCTAAGTTGCTTAGTGCCTAATTGGCTGAGGCTGTCCTTGAACTTGCAATCGTCCTGCCTCAGCTTCCCAAATCACTGGAATTGCAGGTGTGCACCACCACAGGACTCCCTGTAGCATTTCTTATAAGACAAGTCTGGTGGTGCTGAACTCCCTCAGCTTTTATCTGGGAAAGTCTTTATCACTTCTTCATTTCAAAAGTATAGTATTATTGGGAACAGTATTTTCAGTTGGCAGGGTTTTCCTCAGCACTTGGAATGGGTCATCCCACTCTCAGTCCTGGCCTGTCTTGTTTCTGCTGAGATATCAGCTTCTGTCTTTATTGGAACTCCCTCAAGAGCTGTTTGCTTCTTTTATATTGATGCTTTCAGGATCCTTTCTCTGTCTTTGATTTTTAACAGATTTTTTCTTCTTTTTAAAGAGAGAGAAGGATAAGGAGAGAGAAAAATAATCAATTTTATTTAGTTTTTATTCTGGTTTTCGTTGCTCTGATACTTTGTTGTGTATGTGGTGCTGGGGTTTGAACCTGGGTCTTTGCACATGCCAGGCAAATGCCATAACCAGCCCTGAACAGATTTATTATGGTACGTCTTGATATTGTTTGAATTGAGTCTGATTGGAGGCCTTTAACCTCCCCATATCTAGAAATTTATGTTTTTCCTGGATTTGGATGGTTTTTCAACTATTATCTATTTAATTAAACTTTTTATGCTTTGTCTTTTTCTTTCTCTTCATAAACTTCTGTGACTGAAACATTTGCCCTTTTGATGATATGCTATAAAATACCATTAGTTTTCTTTATTCCTTTCATTATTTTTTCTTTTTACCCCTTTAAATGTGTATTTCAAATAATCTGTCTTCAAATGTATAAATTATTTCTTCTGCTTGATCAATTCTGCTGTTGATGCCCTTTGTTGAATTTTTCATTATATTTATACATTATATTTTTTTAGTTCCAATATCATTTTTTAAATATTTATAAAATTTCAATCTCTCTTTAAAATTTCTAATTAGGGTTATTTCATTGCTTGGATTCCTGATTTCACTGAATTATTTGTATTTTTTAAGTTCACTGAGATTTCTTGAAATGATTATTTTGAATTCTTTTCATGCAGTTTGTGTATCTCCATTTATTTAGGGTCAACTGCTGTGTGTTCTTTTGGTGTATGTCTCCTTGGTTTTTCATGTTTCTTGCTGCTTTGCATTCATCTCTGTCCACTTGGAGAAGTAGGAGCTTATTCTAGCCTTTGCAGACTGGCTCTTTCTAAGAAACTGTCACCACTCAGCCATCCAGAGATTTTAGGCAGATCATTTGGCATGGTGCAGAGGTGAACTGATTGCCAGAGTCCTGAGGCAGTTTGGCCTGGTGCCAGAAACTATGGGCAGGTCTGTGTTAAGGGTGGAGCTCAAGGTTGTGTTCACAGCGGATGATCAGGTGCTGACTTGCACCTGGGGTCTGATTCTGTGGGAGCTGGCCTGATGTTATGGTCAAGTGCCACTAGGAGTCACCTGGCACTGGAGTTAAGCCCAGGTCACTGAGGCTGCTTGGGTACTGGCGTGGGTCCAGAGACTGTCTGCAGGGCTGGCGTGGAGCTCAGGATAGATTTACAGGCTCGAACTGTGGGTGCCAGCCGGGAATCTTTGACATGCCCAGCCGTGAGTTTTACTGGGGCTGATCTAGTACTGGGGTCAGAGACTTAGAATTTGACACTGCTCAAGTATTTTGAGCAGGAGAATTAATTGGTTCAATTTGCTATTTAGAAGTTTGGTTTGAGAATGAATGGGATCGGAGTTGATAGATGAAATAGGCAGTCGTTCATGGGGAGATAATAATGGCTTCAAATAAGGTCAGATCGCTAGAGATGAAGAGAAATGGGTGGACTCAAGAGATACTTGACAGGTAAAAGCTTTGTGACATTTTTGCAAAGACTAAGAATAAGGCAGAGAGATGCTGTTTAAATGTCTGGTGTGGACAACAAGATTTAAGATTGATGGAAGGAATCTTTTGCAAAAGAAAATGACAATTCATTTGGGACATAAATGACCTTGACATCCTGGAAGATATAAAGTGGAGATGTGCCTGCTCAGACAGACACAGAGGCACACACACACACACACACACACACTTCACAGGTACATAAAGGCTGAAATACTGTTTTGTTTTGTTTTTTTACGAGAGAAGGACAGTGAGAGAGAGAGAGAGAGAATGAATCAACTTTTATTGAGTTTTTCACATGACCTTCATTGTTCTGACACTCAGTTGTGTACGTGGCTGCTGGGATTCAAACCCATGTACTCACCCATGCCGGCAAGTGCTGTAACCACCACGCCACCGCTCCAGCCCCTGAAATACAGTTTTGAGAGCCATGGTTCATGAAATTTTAGGAATGGATAACATTTCCCTTGGAGGATGTATAAAGAAAAGGTTAGAGGGTTTAAGGCCATTCCTTGATGTTCTGAGTCATATCATGATGGGCTAAGAAAGACTAAACAAAAGAAAAAAAGTACTAAAAAAATCCAAACAAATCAGCAAAGTGTTATTTTGAAGAAGTCAAGAAAAAATATATTTTAAGCACAAAGATATGACCAAGGGGCCAAGTGCTATTCAAAAGTAAAGTAAGACAATAACCCAAGTGTTTACTGGATTCATCGCAAAGCTGTTACCAGTCACTTTGAAAAAGATGTGAGGAAATGGAGGCAGCAAGTGGAGGCTGCTCTTGAAAAGTGTGGCCAAGCTGGGCATGGTGGCACACGCCTGTCATCCCAGAGACTCAGAAGTCTGAGGTAGGAGGATTCCAAGTTCAAAGCCAGCCTCGGCAACTCGGTGAGGCCCTAAGAAACTTAATGAGACTCTGTCTCAAAATAAAAAATAAAAAGGGCTGGGGATGTGGCTCAGTGGTTAAGTGCTCCTGGGTTCAATCCCTGGTACAAAAAAAAAAAAAATTTTTTTTTTTTGGCCAACAAGGAAAGTGACCACTGGAGGAAGAGGTAAAGGATGTTTTGGTGGGGGGTTTTTGTTTTTGATTTTTTCATTTATTTGATTTTTTTTTCACTGAGACAGCAGTGACTCGAGTACATTTAAATGCTAACTGGCAAGAGCAGGAAGAAGAGGGAAGGGAGGCAGTAAAGATACTGAAATTTCGGGGATGATGGAATAGTGACCTTCCAGAGGAGGCGGAGAACGAGCCAGGGCAATGTAGAGAAGGAGGTAAGGAGCCCAGTCTGGCAGGAAGAGAGACACCTGTTTCCTGTGGCGTGGGACGGAGGAAAGCACAGGTGCGCTGGCAGTGGCAATCGTAGGCAGAGTTGGACTGCTTCCCTTTTGGATTTCTATTTTCTCCACCAAGGAGCGGCGGAAGTGTATGCTAAGGGAGAGGCAACTGAAGTAGTCGGGCAGGCGTTTGAGAAGAACAGGCAAAGTTGTAAATAGTTGCTGTGGAGAATAGAGAATGAAGGTTGATAAGAAAGAAACCTACATGGTTTGCCTGTCCAAATTCAGAGTTGATTGAGAATTAGGGGTCCGGAACGTGTGTGCTGTTTCACCAATTTGTGCAAATCATTTAGAAGCCTTGTTGAGATCCAGGATTTCAATGTGATATTGGTATGATAGACGAATAGTAGAGAAAAAGAGTTAAATCCTGTGGCAGAAAAGCAGTTAACATGGTGGACCATAGAATGTAGGCCAGAGCAGCACGACTGTGAAGACAGATGGCTTTTCCTGTGTCCCTGATCCTGTTCTGCCTCCTCCAGATCCCTGTGTTTCTGATAAGGGATAGTTAGAGATGGAGATGGAGCGTTCACACTTCTAGCAAGGTTCGGGTGTAACTATGAGAATGCTTGATATAGAGGTGAAAATCAGCAGAGTTGAGGAGGTCAAAGTCTAAGGTCAGAGGAGCAGTTATAATTTGGGTCAAAATGATTTTGTTTGTTTCATTTTGAGATGCAATGTCATTTTGACACACAATTTTATTCATACTTAGAAAAACATACTTTCTGAAACTCAAATTATCATTCGGGGCTGCAATTCCCTTATCATGTAGGAAACCTTTCAAATACTTCCAAGCTGTCCATGCCCCAGGCAAAATCTAATTTGGAGGAGAATCTAAATATTGTCTGACATCACTAATTTTTTTTGGTTTTTTTTTATTAGATGGATATAGAGATACAGTTTAGGGGGAAACATTATCAAACATTCAAGAATCAATGTATAAATACTTAGTTATCCAGGGCTAATGCCATATCATGGATGCCCAGCTCGGGTTCCCCCTGTTGCTGTTTCTCCCAGAAGAACTCCTGAGTTAAATGGATATCTCGTGGAGGGCAGAGATCTCCTTCTGAGATGATTTCCCCCTATTCCCACTCTCCAGTCTCCTAGGTATTCTTCCTACACCCTACACCCTCCCCGTCCCCCTCCCTATGCCTCCAAGTATCGGGAGTCATCTCCCTGTTGCATTGACAATCATAAAATTTGAAGTTATTATTAGCTTAGCCATCTAACATACTGCTTCTCCATGTATTCTAGCTTCCACAGATGAGAGATACCATTCGGCCCTTGAGTCTCTGAGATTGGGATACTTCACTTAGCATAATTTTTTCCATCTCCATCCATTTGGCTGCAAATGCCATAATATCGCCTTCTCTAATGGCCGAGCAGTATTCCATTGTATATATGTACCAAAGTTTTTGTATCCACTCATCGAGTGAGGGGCATCTGAGTTAGTTCCATAATCTAGCTATAGTAAATTGAGCTGCTATAAACATTGAGGAAGCCATATCACTATAATATGCTGATTCTAACTCTTTTGGGAAAATACCCAGGAGTGGGATAGCTGGGTCATAAGGTGGTTCCATCCTTAATTTTTTGAGGATTCTCCACACTGCTTTCCATAGTGGCTGAACCAGTTTGCAGTCCCACCAGCAGTGTGACAGTGTTCCTCTTTTCCCACAGCCCCTCCAGCATCTGTTATTGTTAGACTTTTTCATTTTTGCCACTCTAACAGGAGTGAGGTGGTATCTCATTGAAGTTTGGATTTGCATTTCCCTTATAGCTAATGATGTAGAGCATTTTCTCATATATTTATGGGCTTTCTGGACTTCCTCTGGTGAGAAGTTTCTTTTAAGATCTGTAGCCCATTTTATTGATTGGATTATTTGTGGTTTTGGTGTTTAGTTTCTTTAGTTCCTTGTATATTCTGGATATTAGCCCTCTGTCCGAGGTGTAGCAGGCAAAGGTTTTCTCCCATTCTGTAGGTTCTCTCTTGATGCTCTTGACTAGATATTGAGCTGTGCAAAAACTTTTTAGTTTGATTCCATCCCCTTCATTTATTCTTGACTTTACTGCTTGAGCCATGGGAGTTTTGTTGAGGAAGGCACTGCCGACTCCTATGGTCTGTAGTGTTGACCCTACTTCTTTTTCTAATAAGTTTAAAGTTGTTGGCTTAATATCCAGATCTTTGACCCATTTTGATTTAATATTTATGCAGGGTGAAAGATAAGGATCCAGCTTCAGTTGTCTACACATGGCTGTCCAATTTGTCCAGCACCATTTGTTGAACAGACTTTCTTCCATGCTATGCTTTTGCCCCCTTTATCAAATATCAAATAGTTAAAGATATGGGGGTTTGTCTCAGGATCTTCAATTCTGTTCCACTGATCTTCGGTTCCGTTTTGATACCAATACCATGCTGTTTTTGCTACTACAGCTCTGTAGTATAATTTCAGGTCAGGGATTGAGATATCCCCTACTTCTTCCTTCCTATAGAGTAATGTTTTGGCTAGTCTGGATCTCCTGTTATTCCATATGAACTTGAGAATTGCTTTTTCTATATCTGTGAAGAATGCCATTGGTATCTTGATGGGGATTGCATTAAATCTGTATAGGGCTTTGGGTAGAATGGCCATTTTTATTATATTGATTCTACCTAACCATGAACATGGAATGTTTTTCCATCTGCTCAGGTCTTCTGTAATTTCTTTTTTTAGTGTTTGATAGTTTTCTTTGAAGAGGTCCTTAACATCCTTTGTAAGGTTAACGCCCAAGTATTTCATTTTTGGATGGGAGAGATTTCCTGATTTCTTCTTCTGCGGATTTGTTGCTGGAGTAAAGGAAAGCTACTGACTTACCTTACTGGAGTTGATTTGTAGCCAGCTACTTAGCTGAAATCACCTATAAGCTCTATGAGTTTTCTGGCCCATGTTAGTGGGTCTTTTAGGTATAGAATCATGTCATCAGCGAATAGAGATAACTTAACTTCCTCTTTTCCTATACGAATACCTTTGATTTCCTTGTCTTGCCTGATAGCTCTGGCAAGGGTTTCAAGGACTATATTGAACAAGTGTGGGGATAGCGGACAGCCTTGTCTAGTACCTGAATTCAGTAGAAATGCTTTCAGTTTTTCTCCATTGAGGATAATGTTGGCCATGGGTCTGTCATAAATGGATCTGACATAGTTAAAGTATCTTCCCTTAATCCCTATCTTTTCCAAAGTTTTGAGCATAAAGTGGTGTTGAATTTTATCAAATGCCTTCTCTGCCTCAATTGAGATGATTATATGATTTTTGTTTTTAATTCTATTTATGTGGTGAATTACATTTATTGATTTGCGTATATTGAACCAGCCTTGCTTTCCTGGAATGAAGCCCACTTGATCATAATGTATTATCTTTTTAATGTGTTTTTGTATCCGATTAGCTAAAAATTTTATTAAGGATTTTTACATCAATGTTCATTAGGGAAATTGGTCTGTAATTTTCTTTCCTTGACATATCTTTGTTGGGCTTTGGAATCAGCGTAATATTTTCTTCATAAAAAGTGTTACGGAGTGTTCCCTCTCTATCAATTTCCTGGAAGAGCTTGTAGAGGATTGGTGTTAGTTCTTCTGTGAAGGCTTGGTAGAATTCTGCCGTATATCCATCCAGACCTGGGCTTTTCTTTTTTGGGAGAGCTTTGATTGCTGCTTCAATTTTGCTGTCTGTGATAGGTTGGTTTAGATTTTCAATGTCCTCCTGTGTTAAAGAGCGATGTCATGTGTGTCCAAAAATCTGTCCATGTCCTCCAGGTTATCAAGCTTGGTAGAGCATAAATTTTCAAAATAGGTTCTGATAATCTTCTGGATCTTGGATGAATCTGTGGTGATATCCCCATTTTCCTCTCTGATTTTGTTGATTTGCTTCATTTCGTTCTTCCTTTTGGTGAGGTTGGCAAGGGGTCTATCAATTTTGTTTATTTTTTCAAAGAACCAACTCTTAGTTTTGTTAATAGTTTGTATAGTTTTTTTGTTCTCAATTTCGTTGATCTCAGCTCTGATTTTGGTAATTTCCTGTCTTCTGTTAGCTTTGGGGTTGGACTGTTCCTCCTTTTGTAGTCATTTGAGTTGAAGCATAAGTCTATTTATCTGATCTCTTTCTAGATTTCTGATGTATACACTCAGTGCTATAAATTTACCTCTTAAGAATGCCTCCATACTATACTGTCCCAGAGGTTTTGGTATGTTATTTCCTCATTCTCATTCAGTTCCAAGAACTTCTAATTTCTGCTCTCATTTTCTTTTTTACCCATCCTTCGTTTAAGAGGGAATTATTCAATTTCCAAGTATTTGAGTACTTTCTGTTGTTTCTCTTATTGTTGATTGCTAAGATCATAGCATTATAATCTGACAGAATACATGGGATTATATCCACTTTTTTATATTTGTTAAGATTATCCTGGTGAACTGGGATGTGATCTATTTTAGAGAAGGATCCATGAGCTGCTGAGAAGAAGGTAAATTCAGCTGTCTTAGAATGGAATATTCTGTAGATGTCTGTTAAGCCCGATTGATTAATAGAGTTGTTCAGATTGGAGATGTCTTTATTGAATTTTGTTTTGATGATCTGTCTAGAGTTGACAGTGGTGTTTTGAAGTCCCCCAGAATTATTGTGTTGAGAGCAATGAGGGGATTAATGTCCTTAAGTATTTTTTCCATATATTTGGGGGGGCTGTAATTGAGGGCATAAATGTTAATTATTGTTATATATTCTTGATGGAATGTCCCTTTTAGTATGATAAAGTGACCCTCTTTGTCTTTTCTGACTAGTTTTAGTTGGAAATTGATTTTATCAGAAATTAGAATCGTCACGCCAGCTTGCTTTTTTGGGCTGCAGGCCTGGTAGACATTTTGCCATCCTTTCACTTTCAGCCTGTGTCTATTTTTGAGTGTCAAATGTGTCTCTTGCAGGCAACATATTGTTGGATTTTGTTTTTTGATCCATTGGGCCAGTCTGTGTCTTTTATTTGGGGCATTGAGACCATTCACATTCAAAGTTAGAATAGATATGGGAGGCTGAGTCTGTGACTTTGTATCAATTACAGAGTTTTGAGTCATCTTGGAAGTCAGTTTGTGTATAATATGATTATTGACTCACCCTTGTTTAAGGATTTAGGATATCATTGGTATTTTCTTCTGAATGGAGAACATCTTTGAGAAT
>PVKS010039000.1:0-17563 GCA_004027875.1 Aplodontia rufa | reverse complement strand
CCTACACTGCAGATCAACATTCCCTGGGAAACCTGACGCAAGTTAGAGGTCCTGCTCTAGGGGCCCCACCTGCTGCCTCCCTGTGGGCCAAGGTGTATCTAGAGGCTACAAAAGGGGCAAGGAAAACCTGGAACCCTGTGGGTCCTGTCTAGCGGACACTGCTTGCTGCGCACGGGGATTGTAGCCGGCAGAGGAATCACGGCTGCAGGGATGAGTGTGCAAGTGTTGGATAAAACATTAGAAATTGCTCACAGAAACAGTGTGCCACAAGCTGTCAGCAGCAGCATCGTAGAAAAGCCCCCTTTCTTCCTCTCATCCTCCCTTCCCTTCTTCCTCCCTCTCCCCTTGCTGTTTTTCTCCCCTTCTCCCTTTCTCCCTGTCTTCCGTTCTTTGTGCTGGGGCGTGACGCTGCCAACCTGTCTTTGCAATCTATCAGAGCCCTGATTTACACCACTCAGAAGTTTTGCATGGCTGTCACCTCATTAAGGTATTTATGTCCTGGCAGAGCCTGAACTTGAATCTACCTTGAAGGTGTAATTGTGTGTTGCTAATGTAATGGCTGGAGTTGCCCATGCAAAGAGCAACATGAGAAAGGTCACTGGGAGGAATGCAAGGTCACAGAGCCACCCGAAGCGTGCTCAGGGTTGATTTGCTCATTTTCTCCAATCCCAGGGCTGGGAAGTCTTGAGATAGGAAGTGGGACTTGTGGCGGGGGATAACTGTCACACTGGCTTGTGCAGATGGAAATGGAGAGGACTTTATTGTGCTTTCCAAATGGCTAAAAGCCTTGCTGACAATCTGAGCATACACATGTAACATCACACACACACACCCCGTATACATACACACCCAGCAATAGCTCCAACCCAGATGCCCTTAAATGCAAATGGACATGGGAGAGGTAGTTGCTGCTCCCCTAAAGATGGCTTGGTGCTTCCCAAACACCAGCCAATCAATCTGCAAAATAGTATAGGAAAATGTTTTCTTTTTCAGAAACAGAGTCAGACCTTTGTCTCTAGCATCTGATCTACTTCCAGATACCTGGGGCATGAGCCTTGCAGTCAGATCGACCACTGTGATGGTTTTCTTCTCCCATTGCACACGGGAGGGGTGATGGTGCCATGGGGACTTCTGACCCCCAGATTATATCACATTTGTAAATTTAGCCAACATTTTTTAAACATCTGCTACGAGGAATACCAGGTGATAGGCATCCCTAGGTGATGAGACAGACATGGCCCCACTATGGAAGTGCCAACTGAGTAGCTGAGGAAACAGCAGTGTAAACAATGTGACAAGAGCCATCAGGAACGAGGAGAGATCCCGACCCTGGGCTCTGCAAAGTAGGGGCAGCTCACTCAGATCTGGTAGCACAGGGAAAGCTCCCTAGAAGCAGAAGATTCTGGAGGTTAGAATCATGGATGGGATCTTGGAATTCACCAGGTCCAATATTTGCAACAACGAAGACACAGTCTCAGAGCAGTGAGTAAAACTCCCAGGTTTGTACAGCTGGTAAGTGAAGAGTGGAAGGCAACCCAGAACTCGGGCTTTTTTTTAACTTCTATTGCTCTGTTCCATTAAAGTTATGAAATTCTTTCTCCATAGTAGTTAGAGCTGAAGCAATTGACTTAAAACATAAAGGAGTTGCTAGGGACCAACTCCCTATGAACAGCAGTAACATTACTGTTACTAACAATGTGACAATGTAATTACTGTGACAACTAACAATGTAATTAGTAGTGGTCAGTATGGCTGTGGTCTTAGGTGATGAAATTCAGGCAGACCTCCCTGCCCTGTCCCAGAGTTGCTGGCTCCAAGAGAACATATGCACCCTGTGGGCAGCTCTCTGTGCAGAGAAAGGTGAGAGGAAGGGTGGGCTGACCCTGCCATCAGGTGGGCCACTCTACTCCTGGGGTGCAGAGAGGGAGCAGAAGGGAGGGGCTGGAGTGGGGTGTTGATGGGGCTCCCTACACCAGGGACCACCAGCAGGGGAGGGGATGACATGTCACCAGGTTCACCTTCCACCCTCGTTCATCTGCCCCTCAGACATTGTGGAGCATCCTCTTTCTCTGTGCTCAGTGACAGGGATCCAAAGATGAAACCAGATGCTGCAATGACTCTGAGCAATCATCCTCTTTGTCACAAATACACTAGAAGCTTCCTGAAGTTCATCATGGGGAGAGGAGGAGTTATTGAAAATAAACTCCAACAAGACCCTTAGTGGTCTATAAAACTCCTTTCTTCACCTTGGAGTCTGTGGAAGGAAAGGCAGAGGTGGCCTTCCTTGCTCTGCTAGTGCCCTCCTCTCCACCTTGGAAGCCAGATCACCACGAGCTGGTGACAAGGAACCAGCTGTCTTCCCAGGGAGAGACTAGGACAATCGTTTCCCTCTTCCCTGTGGCAGAGGGTCTCTTCACGCAGTCACTTCCTGAGTCCGTCACTTGTTCCAGTGAACAGCATCTCTTATCCATCTTTCTCTGATGAAGGACCACCAGCCGTTGGCTCTTCCAAAACTCTAAGTCTCTTTCTCAAAGAATGCTTTACCTATGTCACAGATCCCTGAGTTTGGAAGAGGCACAGTACACGTGGGTGTTGACCTTAGTGTAGGTTGGGTCTTCTGTTATTTTAGTTTTGGCTTCCCCAAAAGGAAAACCTGAGACACAAAATATGAAGGGAAGTAGTTTATTTGGGGAGCAATTCCAGGAAGCACCGGTAGGGGAACGAGAGAGTGATTCAGGGAAGAGAACCAAGTCAACCAAGCATGGGTTAATGAACAAGTGATTGCTGTGGCACTTAGGGCTCTGTCCCTATGGAACCCTCTAGAGAAAGCCTGTGTGTGCGCCATGCCTCAGAATTGTCCCTGAGGGGTGTGGAAAGCAGGGAATTTATCTACCAGTTCCCATCCCTCATTAGGTAGACCTCTCCAGGGACACCAACTCCCTTAAACTTTCGGCCTCTGTCAGAGAGGACTGGAGGCCAGAAAATGCCCCAAAGCAAAGAGTCAATGTGGAAAGCCACTTACACTGATGGGAGCTGTCTTCAGTGACCTTTGGAGCAAGCTAAAGGCTGTGGGCAGGGCCATCTTGGCCATGTCTCTCTAATTTCTTATGCCACTTTTTTTTAATTTTACTGTGCTTATCCCACTTTTCAATTTCACACTAATTTGTAAGTCTATATGCCTAATATCTATTGCTACGGTACACACAATGCCTAGTGTGGTGCCTAGAGCCTAGGAAAGCCTCAGTAATTGTTAAATGTGTGAACAGATGACTGGCTGAGTGAGTGACTCTGTGTCCCAGAATCATCTTTCTACGCTGGGAGCATGTCTGACCTGCCTCTAAGGCTTTAGCAGTTGGAGGGGAGGGAGAAGGTTGGAAGCTGTGCCTACTGATTCTAGGTAGTTCTTTCCTTGAGAAATCGCTGCAGGAACAGGGCATGGCTGTCATTCAAAAGATGCCCCCTCCTATCCGTGGAGCTCAAATCTGTCTGGATACTCCAAAAAAATCCCTTCAATGGCTCACTCACTCATTTGATAAGTATCAAGTGCCCACTATGGATGGCACAGTGCGTTTAGAGCTGTAAGAAATATAAGAAAGGCATAAGATACAAATCTTGCCTTTGTAGAGTGTATAGTCCAGTTCAAGTAGCAAAACAATCCAGGTTAACTGCAGTTCATCTTATAATCAAGTGATGGATTGAACCTCTCAGATTGGGTGCTTATAGGACTCAGAATCACTCAGGGGATTCAGTACAGTGAAGAAGAATGGAATCAGCTGTGGACCTGCAGCAATGAGAAGACTGGGGATAGGTTTCCTTCTCTGCACCTAGGCTACAAGACGCATGAGCATCTAGGCTACCGTTGTTCCTCTACTCACAGTGTCTAAACCCATAGAGACTACATTGTTCTGTGGCCCACGGATGGGGAGAATGAATCACATTAATGGTACCCATGCCTTCTGTTTTCTGGTTGGATTGACCAATGGAGAGTCCGGTTGGAGGGAAGAGACTGAGGCCAGGATAGTGGCATTCCATGGCTCCTCCGAGGTCACCTTGGCCTGTTATCTGACCCTACCCCACTCTCTCCCTCTGGGTTTCATTAACTTGACCCATCTTTCTCATCTCTCTGGGGTATTCTAGCTCTGGATTTTCACACTATCCCTTGAGATTCCCTTTATCCTTCCTCTACTTTTGTAATGAGTCTCCCAGTAAAGAAACCCTCATTGCATTATCCAGTTCCAGTGAGCCATCTACTTCCTCCTGGGACCTGACTGCTACAGAAAAACTCAGGCCCTGCCCTCAAAAACTCACAGTCTATTAGAGGGGGGCCGAATGAAACCACTCCTAACCACAGGCTGGCTGAAGGCAGTGGGCAGAAGGGTTTGATGATTCAGATCAAGGCCAGAGGGCCTTTCCAACCAAACTTTGGGAGTTAAAGTGACAAGGATCCTTAGAGATGTTCTAGCCTATAATTAAAGTAATTTAATTGTGGATGTATGATTGAAATAGTAATTGGTTGTCTTTCTTGCTGTTCTACAGTAGCATTTTCCTGCCCCGAAGCCTCTGTTCCCTCACTTGGAGCTTCTGTAAGAAGCAGCCGTTCCCAGGCCTTCAGGAGACAGTGGCTCTCCTGGCTTTTGTTTTGCCAAAGTCTGTGTTGTGGTGGGAATGTGCAGAGCTGCAGGTGAGGGGATGATGGCGGAGGAGACTATTCAGCCCCCATATAGCTCAAAATGTTGAAGCTGCCACAGGCGGGACAGGGTTTTAGGATATCCCCTGGGAGCAAAAGGGAAGGAGGATTTTCAAGATAGCAGAAGCCTGTGCCTTATCCTGAAGGCATGCAGGGAGGTGGAAGGATCTTAGCAGATCATGTTTGACTGCATGGACATCCAGGAGGCTGCCCTAGGGCTCTGGACATCAGTTTTGGCCATGAGCACAAGGCACAGTCAATACTCACCTTTGTGGGATTTCATGGACTTGGAGAATGGGCATATCAGTGTTGGCCCTGATGAGAGATCATTGTCAGATGCCTGGGAATTTTGCTAACCCCAAGTGAGGAAAGGAGGCCCCAGTAGGAACCATGCTTAGATTTTCCACTATCCAATAGGATTCATGGCTCAGAAAAGATGAGTTTTTATTTCAGGAGATAAAAGTAACATGATATTTCTTATGTTCCTTGTGTGGAATAGAATTCATACCTACTACATGTGGGAACTTCATCAAGGACTGCTAAGAATCCCAGTGTAGAACCTGTCTGTACCACAGATGGATCTTTGCCCCTGGAGCCAGTGGCTGATGTCCTTTTGGAACATGGGTGGGCAAGGATGAGAGGGAGCTTTTAGAAGTCACAGCTGATTTTGGGAACATCATGTACTAGGGATGAAACTGGGTTCGAAAAAGTACTACAGAACCCTCTAAAACTCTGGTTTGATACAAGGTAGCTTGGTGAATGTTTGGCAGAGAACACAAGTGTGGTTTTTTAGATCACACTGACACTAGTGATTTTTCTGAAATTCTCAAGGAATACAAAGAAAGCTTAGACTTGCAGAATGAGAACTTCAAGGCCCCATCTCTGATTTTATTTCAAAATACAAACAAATGAACAAACAAAATTAAATCTTTTTTCAAATTCAAAACACACCAGAGCCTGATAAAACTAATCCTTACGAAGAGGACCCTCTATTTCCCACAAGTCATGGTTTGTGGGAGCCTGGACAATTTTAGTGTCAGTTATTTCCTGCTGGGGCACATGTGGACTTAAATCAGAACAGACTTCCAGGGAGAGGAAGAGAGATGCTGTGCACTGAGGTACCATGGAGACAAGAGTGGACAGATGGCACTAACGAGAGTTACCTCTATACTGTGCTCCTTAATGCAGTGGGTTTTAGCCCCAGCTCCATGTCCCACCAGAGGGACCCAGAGAATTTCCAGTGAATCTCGAAAATATTACAAGTTTGATAAAGAACTTGTAGCCAAGGCATAGAAAGGATTCTTAAAACTCAAGAGTGTGAAAGCAAACAATCCAACAAAAACTAGGAAAATATCTGAATAGATGCCTCACTAAAGACACACACACACACACACACACACACACACACACACAGAGCAAATAAGCATATGAAAAGATGCTTAATACTATGTGTCACTTGGGATTACAAATTTAAACATTATACTACTATTACATACCTATTAGTATGGCTGAAGTCCAAAAAACTGACAACACCAAAAGTTGGCAAGGATGTGGAGCAACAGGAGCTCTCATTCATGGCTGGTGGGAATGTAGAATAGCGCGGCCACTTTGGAAGATGGTTTAGTGAGTGGTCTCTTACAAAGCTGAACATAGTCTTACCATATTATTTGGCAATGGTGTTCCTAAGTACTTACCCAAACAAACTGAAAACTGTCTACATCAAAATTTGCACGCAAATGTTTATAGCAGATTTATTTAGAGTCGCCAAAAACTTCAAGAGATCCTTCAAAAGGTGAGCAAATAAACAAATTGTGGTATGTATGAAAAATGGAATAGGATTCAGTGAAAGAGTCATGAAAAGACATGGAGGAAACTTAGATTATGCTATTTAGTGAAAGAAGCCAGTCTAAACAAGCTACATACTGTATGATTCCAACTCCGACGTTCTAGAAAAGTCACCATGTTGTAGTTTCAGCTACATAAGGAAGCCATGTGCTGGTATTTCATCCTAGAGTATCAGCTAATGTTCCAGAATATGGATGCTATTAATTGCAAGACTAGGAGGGTATGAACATTTAGATTCTTATAGCTCTCTCAGCCTACCAATTGAGGACCAGTTATCATAAGCAGAGGCAAAAATCTCCACTGTGAATTCCTGATGCATAGAATCTATGAGCATCATAAATGCTGTTTCATACCACTAAACAGTGGGGTAATTTGAAATAAAGTGCTGTGTCATATATTTTAATATATAGATAACTGGAACATAAAATCTTGTATTCTGGGTACCACTTCGTTGGTAGAAAATGAATTATTAAATGGTGACTGTCAAGGAACATGCAGAGGCAAAATTGTTTAGAAAAGAAAAGAGCCTTAGTTGCAAAAAAATATAAGATAGCCAGAAGGGCTGCTTCTAAATTAAAACAAAGCTAAACTCTTAGATTAGTTTCCTATGACTGCTGCTAGAGTTTGGATATTGAAAGTCCACCAAATGCTCATGTGTTGAAGGCTTGGTCTCCAGCTGGTGCTATTGAGAGGTGGTAGAAACTTCAAGAGGTGGTACATAATTAGAGGAAGTAGTTCTTCGGGGCCTGCCCTTAAAGGGGCTATTTTGTCCCTGGTCCTTTTCTCTCTCAGAAAAATAAAGCCAGAAAAAAATAGAGCCAGGCAACCATTGACAGAAACCTCTGAACTGTGAGCCAAAAGAAAATTTTCCTTCTTTAAGTTGTTTTTCCTCAGGTATTTTGTTATAACTATGAGAAACTGGTTAACACAAGTGCTGTAAAAAATTATCAAATACATGGTAGCTTAAAACACAGCCAATGTATTATTTTAAGTTCTGGAAGTCAGAAGTCCAAAGTTTGTCTAACTGTGCTAAAATCAAGGTATCAGCAGGGTTCATTCCTTCTGGGGGCATTTAGAAGAGAATCTCTTTTGTTGACTTTTTCTAGCTTCTCAAAGCTGCTCAATTCCCTGACTCAGAGCTCTATTCTTCTCTCATCAAGGCGGCAACATTGGGCCAAGTCTTTCTTACAATGCCATTCCTCTGATTCTCCCTCTTTTGTCTCCTTTTCATTTATAAGGTCCTTTGTGATTATACTGGGCTCACTCACATACTTTGGAATAATCTATTACAACTTAATTCTCCTTTTCCATATGAACTTATATATTCACAGTTGTGCCATTCAGCTTTTCATCTCTATGATGAGAATACCTGACAAAAGCAATTTAGGGGAGGAAAAGTTTAGTCTGTACTCATGGATACAGAGGTTCAGTCAATGGTAGGCCAACTCCATTGGTTTGGGCCAGGGGCAAGACAAAACATCATGGTGGAAGGGCATGGCAGAAGAAAGCTGTTCAGTTCATGGGAGCCAGGAAGCAGAGAGGTGGGCTGCAAAGAGAGAATGAAGAGCCAGGGACAAGATATAATCCTCAAGGGTTCACCAGTGGTACACTTCCTCTAGCCACATCTGACCTGCCTGCCTACAGTTAGTAGTCCATTCAAATTATTAATCCGTCAAATGGATTACTCCACTGATTAGTTTTCATCATTGTTTAAACCCCTGTCTTTTTGCATTGAGATTTTTTGCATTGAGGATCATGTAAAAAAAACCTTGAACTTGAATTTTTGGGGGGATATTTCTAGATCCAACCACAACAATAGCTTCTGGGGTTAGGACATAGATATCTTTGGGGGCTATTATTTTCCTACCGAAGTCCTAAACTAGCTTTGCTATCAATGAAGATAGCAATGAGAATGTATGTAGGTATTGCTACTCCGTAAGATACTTGAGAGTATGTTTCATCCATTTGCATTCCTTTAAAAACCTTGCCTGTAGTAGATTTTCAATAATTTTTTTGTTGTTTGCCCCCTTACCCTTGAAATGTGCAAGGAGTGTTAAATAAGCACTTTTATGTATTTTATATTGGTCCGTGGAGAGAAAGAAAAATTAAATGACAGGGCAATGTGAAATCCACCCATGCTGTAATAGCCCGCTTTTGTTGTTCTGGTTTACCTCACTGAACTCTTAGAGGAACTTTATGAAACAGGTGGCATGGGTCTATTATCCCTCATTTACACAGGAAAAGAAGTTCAAGGGGGATGAATGCCCTGTCTAAAGTCAGCCACAGTACAGAGCTAGCCTTGGGCTCCAGTTCATGTTTCCAAATTTAGTACTTTTCTCCCCTTTGCCTCTTCTGGGCAGGTAAACTTTCTGTATGTATCAAAATCTCGTGTCTTTAGACTTCTTTCTCTCCTCCTGAGTCTGCTTAGGAGATTTCTGTTCTCTCCATTCTGTTCTTCTGTGACTTCACTGTAGCCTCCCCTTCTCAGGGACAGCCAAGGAAAGTCAGCACAGAGCAGCCGCGAGATTTTATTTCACGCCCCTCTCCTGCATGCAGATGCTCTGAAGTCTTGGCTTTTATTTCAGTGTATTTGAACTAGCAACAGCTGATGTGGTCTGAATTCACTCTTAAGGTCATAATTAAGCTTCCAAGAGTCTTTTAAGATTTTCAGGGAAAATAAGAGCCAAAGTCATCAACAGGTGTCTTCACTGAGCCTTCAATAATTTAACCATCCATCAATGTATTTAAAAATATTTATGAACATACTTGGAAAAGTGGAATTGCTCAAGGCTGCTCAGCCAGTTAACAGCAGAGATGGGATTAGAGCCCAATCTACTTCCCAAGCTACCCTTGTCACCACCATCAAATCATTGACAGGCATGGTGAGGTGATCACGTTACAAGGACTCCCCATCTCCAGCAGTCCCTAGATGCCACTTCCTAAGTGCTTTAAAGTTCAGAATTCGTTGACCCTGTACAATATTAAGTGTATAGAGAGTAGGGCAGAGCTTGGGGTGAGGTTGAGGTTTGACTCCCACCTTTACTATAAGCTCTGGGGAATGTTAGCTACACAAGTCTGAACTTTACATTCTGTTTTGTTTTATTTTATTACAATGAATGAGGGTTCACATGAAAACATGTAACAAAGAGTGTGGCATAGCAAGTGCCCAGTAAACACCCTCTGTCTTCCTCCACCCGGCCTGCACAATTAACTCCTCCTCCTGTCTGTCCCTGAGAAAACATTGAGGTTATGAGGAATGAGGACATACAGGAGGGCTGATAAGGCAAACCTGGCAGTTGAAGTTGTAGGCTTGGTTCCTGGTGCTGTGGCCCTGGATAAGATTCATCCTGTTTCTGTTCATTGGCCTTTTCCCATCCATTAAAATGGTGATAGTCAAGCTTGCTCCACCCTAATCTTATGAGGTTTGGTGAATGTCTAAGCTTCAAGGACAACAAGGAAAAGCAAGAGGCCCAGCTTCTAATCTCATGAGTTCAAAATAAGCAACCAGACAACTTCTCAATGATTGAGAACTATAAATAGTTCAGGATGCAATGAATTTAGAACTGATCAAAAAGCATTTGATTAGTAGCTCCAGGGATTGAAATCCTTTATCAATGCAGTTACTACTGTTGATAGATAAGTATTGAACAATAGTAGGCGCTAGGCAGGCTACAAATAAGAATATTGAAACACAGCCTGTCCCCGGGCTCTGCAATGAAAGGAGATTGAAAATAAGCCAGGCATGAATAAGAGGAATGCACTACGGAGAGATGAGGGTGGGACTGGACGCTCTGACTTGGGAGGCCCAGAGCACTTCACATGACATGGGGCTCAAAGTTTGAGAAGAGTATAGGGAACTGGGTACTGGTCCAAAAGGAAAGCAGGAAAAATGGTAAAATGGGTTCTTAAGGAAGGGCAAAGGTTTGGAGTTGCTTCCCCTGCAGAGGAAAGGGCGGAAGGGTGACCTCAGGTGAGGCTTAGCAGACTGTAAGAGATCACTGCACACGTGCATCCAGCTTCCTCTGAGCAAGGTCCAACTCTTCCCCTCTGTACTCTTTGTGGTCATTTGCCATACTACAAGTCCTCTGAGGTCAAGAATTGCATCTTGTTTGTTTTTGAATGTCAACCCACTGGAGCTTGTACATGGTTAGGTACTTATGGATGCTTGTTGGAATACTAAGTGCTGGGAGAAGGATGGATGAGTGGTCAGTCCACAGCTGGATCAGAGGAATGGAAAAATACATAAGGCCATTTGCCATAACTCAGGAAAATGTCCTGGCACATCGGTGGAGAGGACATTTGGTGGTTTGGATATTGTACTGGATGTCTGTTGGTGATCCACCTAGCATCTACTCCAGTCCCCTCTCTTTCTAAGAGCAACTAGGGTTCCCCTCATGTGGTGTGGCTAAAGTGGGGAGTCTCCTTATCCTTGGCTAATTAGTGAACTCTCATCTGCCTTGCCTGGGGATTGGTCTAGGGCCAGGGAAGACCCTAGCTAACCAATCACAGCCATACCTTGACCACTTTGATTTCTCTCAGATAGGTCCAAATCAGAGTGAAGTTTCTTGGTCTATTCCACATTTTGGAGGAGAAGATTCATTTCTCTCTCCACCTACATAAGGTAGAACATGACCACAGTGTTAGAGTCACTGTAAACACTTTGCTTCATGAGGGAAGCCAGTTTCAGGGGATGAAGCCTGCACATGGACAAGAGTGCAAACAGAAATGGGACAGAAACCTGGCTCAAACTCACTGAAGACCCTGCTGAAGGGTGCTTTTCTGTGATGAAATAATCCATCCCATCATGCTAAGCCCATTTTATTTAGTTTTGTTAAAATAAACAACACAGGGGTTGGAGCAGTGGCTCAGTGGTTACAGTGCTTGCCTGGCATACATGCGGACCCAGGTTCAAGCCCCAGCACCATGTACACAACTAAGTGTGGGAGCAACAAAAACCAGATGAAAACTAAATAAAATGGATTCTCTCTCTCTCTCTTTTTCTCTCTCTCACTGTCCTTCTCTTAAAAATAAAATAAGCAACACAATGCATACTAAGTGATACAGCCATAATTCTGCCCTAACAGTTGCAAATGGGGAGGGAGTGGCACGGTGGTTAGGGATTTAGATCTGGCTTCATCACCCCATCATCAGCTCTGTGACACTTGGTGAGTGATTTGAATTTTCTGAGATTCATTGTTTTCCATATGAGAGTAGAGTAAGGAT
Organism: Aplodontia rufa; assembly: GCA_004027875.1. Taxonomy (NCBI): domain Eukaryota; kingdom Metazoa; phylum Chordata; class Mammalia; order Rodentia; family Aplodontiidae; genus Aplodontia; species Aplodontia rufa. The sequence goes on along the minus strand of PVKS010039000.1, from coordinate 5,808 downwards.
AATAATAGGCTTGTGAGGGTTCAATGAGATAATGCGTGTACACTGCCAAGCATATCACGAGAGCTGAGACGAGAACAGCACAGCATACTGGCATAACTACACAACCCAGAAGAGTTCTGCCTGGGACTTCAGATATAAAATGACATATCACGAGTTATAATTGAACTTTTTTGTTGAATTTCTCTTGCTTAGGTTCAATGTCAAGCTCTTTGTGTCTATTTAGAAGGTCAAGGCAAATGACTTATTACACTTTCCATTTTATTGCGCTGTACTCACTGTATTTGTCAATGAGACAGAACCAGTAAGATGGCTGGAGGTCTATTTATCTACCATCTATTATCTATCAAGATTTTATTATAAAGAATTGGTTCACACAATTATGAAGGCTGAGAAGTCTCAGGATCTGTATTTGTCAAGCTAGAGACCCAGGAAAGCTGGTAGTGTAATTTCCAGTCCAATATGGAAGACCAGAGAACTAGGAAGGCTGATGGAGTAAGTTCCCTTCTGAGAGCAGAAGATGATGTTTCAGTTCAAGAGATCAGGCAAGCAGAGTTCCCCTTATTCCACCTTTCCATTTTCTTCAGGTCTTGGGTAGGTTGGATGAAGCTAACCTACACTAGAGAGGTAATCTGCTTCACTCAGATATTCATGCAAACTGATATTAGTCAGAAGCTCCCTCTCAGACATACCCAGAATAATATCTGGCCAATTATTTGGGCACACCGTGGCCAAGTCAAACTGACGCACATAATAAAACATCATGATCATAAATTCAAAAATATTAAGTATCTCCTATGGGCCAGGTATCGTTCCATGCATTAGGGATGTAGGAATGGAAGAAAGAAAGAGAAAAATAGGAAGGAAGAAAGAGAGAAAATAAAAGAAATGAAGGAAGGGGGAAGGGGGAGAGAGTGAAAGAAAGAAAGGAAGGAAATAAGGAAGGAGGGGAAGGAGGAAGGATTCTTACTTTTGTGAAGGTGTTTTTTATGAAAGTTTCTTCATAGTTTAGCAAGTTCTTTCTCTTTATCATCTCATTTAACCCTTGTAATACTCTTGTGAGTTTGTTTTGACATGCATTATATTTTCACTTCATGAAGGAAGAGATGTAGAGATGCAGAGATTCGGTCATTGACTTGGCCAAGGTCACTGAGCTCCTAAACAGTAGGAACAAGATCAGAATTGAAATCCCCTGGACCCAAAATAAAATTTTTTTGCTGGACTTTATTTTTACATACCTGATTACTTGTAGAGAGTTCCAAAATTGAGAAGACCCCATTTTCAAAATTGCCCATCTCCACTCTGCCATGTGTTTAGGAACGGACAGGGCAACACAAATTGTCAAATCCCTGTAATTACTGTTATTACTCACTCACGAGTGCACAGTCTAGCAATCTTCACGCCTTTGTCCAGGGAACTGCATTTAGAAACGTGCCTGGGTTGGCATCAGTTGACACTTAATTCTCAACCTGAGACCAGCTCTTGCTTTGTTTGATGGTTCTCAAAACGTTGACATGCAAGGGAGTGCAAAACACCACTCTTTTTTGTTTTTACCTCCTCCTAAAACCACAAATTATTTAAGGAAGTTTTAATGAAATGCATCTGTCATTTATGAAGATGGATGGCTGGAGCGCAGCTTTCCATTACTGGAAATGGCAGAATCAAATTAGGAAATAACAGTCCTCAGCATCTTCTCCAACTGGCTTTTGCATAATGTGTTGGGAAAAATGCCACCTCGGCAGAAAAACGCTACTGTGAGGGCCAAGGTTCCTTCCCCAAAGGGGTTGTATTTACCAGGGAGGTTCCCCTTCCCCCTTGGTAGGTGCAGTGACTGGGCTTGGTAGTGAAGCTTCCTTGCTCAGGGTGGGTTTTTTTGTGAGTGGGGGGGTGGTTTTGCGGTTGGAGGTTGTGTTTCACAGTTCAGAGGCTCAGATAAGTACTTCTGCTATATACTTCTCTAAGTCCAAAGCTTAGAGATTTGTTTTTCCAAGCCTCGTATTTCTCATTTCTTATTGAGCCAAGCAGCACCCATTCAACAAACACTGGGTGTCTATTATGTGGCTGGCACTCCTGTGACATGGGGGTTTTCCAGCAAGAGCAAAGCAATGTGCTTCCTCCCTCTCGTTACTATACTAGACGGGGACAGTAGATGAAGTCCAGAGAGTGTTTCATGCGATCCAGGTAATAAACCAAAGCAACAAAGTAAAGAGTGGTTGGGGGAAGGGTTTATTTGAAAGAATAAAAACCCTTTCACAAGCCATGAAACCTGTGCCCCTATTTCAGAATCATTATTGTGTTTTTATGTCTCCAGGGGGAAGCTGTGTAGTTAGCATTTTTTTGTTATTGTTGTTATAAAGAATTTTTGAGATCATTTCATTTGTCTTGCATCTAAACAAAGGAATCTATTTTTCAACATTCTGACAAATGATAGTGGACTAGCCACCTTTTCCTAATATCACCAAGAGTCAATTTTAGAGTTTCTCAGTAAGAAATCATTTCAAGTCAAAATGCTCATTAATCCATTGTCTTTCAGCAAGCATGTATTTAGCCTCGACTACGAGTCAGACACAGTGCTGGGTACTAAGGGGAGAGCACTGAACAAGATGCAGGGCATCACCTGCTTCTGTTCATTTCATAGCACTTGTCACATACGAAGAATTTTCATGTGCATGAGCCTCTCAATCACCCTGCAAAGTAGGCAGGAGCAGCATAAACAGGAGGTTGGAGTTTATGGTCGTCATGAGTGCTTTTCACCAAATATTTCTGGTGTTCTGCTTTCTGAGCACGAGCCTTCAAAGCAGTTGTGCCTGTATAAAGTGCTCTGGCCATTGATGGATGAGGAGGAAGGCACACATCAGCTGTGCATAGGTGCTTGAAGAGGTTCTTTCCCTTCCCACTTTAATGGTGGCCAGGGATACTCATGTGCCCATCACCAGTGAGTTGAGTAATTACAGGGATCCAAGACCACCACTGTCTCACCTCCGGCATGTCGTGTGAGTGCAAAATTGAATTTTTGCCATGTAAAACTCCTGAAATTGTGTGCTGTTGTGACTGTCCCAAACCTAGCCCCACTAATACAGGTTCACACCCAATTAACTTCCTCACTGGAGCTTATTCTCTCGTGGGGAGGGAGTCCATTCCATTGCTAAAATGTTCTGCAGGTTGGGAAGTTCTTCCTTCCAAACCAGAATAACATCCAGCCTCCCCACCCCCAATACCCCTCACTCCTAGAGCAGGAAGGGAGAAGCCTGGCTTTCCTCCTACGTGTTGGCTCTTTACACATTATGACAGCTCTCCTCTCCAGGAGAAATATGACTGTACCCTCAAATGGATTCTTGGATGTTCCCAGTTGCCTCATTATTTTTGTTCCCAGTCTCTAGATATACCCTGAATTAACAGTGTAGCTTTTAATTGGGGATCTCATTCTTTGCAGGTGTTTTCTGACCATGTCTACTATAAAGAAACCTTCATAATTTTTATGCTCAGGAACTAAATTGAAAAAATAAAATCCCCCATACATTAAAAGATTTAGCAATCTTTAAGATAAAATCAGTCATACACTTCCACTTAAAACCCTTCAATAGGTTCCCACTGCATTAAGGATAAAGAGCCTATGAGACCCTGAGTGATCTGACCTCTGTCTGCTTTTTCAGTCTTATCTTTCCCAATCACCCCTCTGCCTGTCTTTTGCCTCTCCATTTTCTGTTCTATTCCTTCCCTTGCTCTGCTCTGCACCACAGTGGGGCTGACCTGTGAAAGAATGCAATTCCATATTTCCAGATTAACTGGATTTCATCCAGGTTTTTAGCCCACTGAAGGCACTGGTGGGAGATGGAGGGCATTGCCACTCCCCAGCTCTCCATCTCAGTAGGGACTGCATTTCCTACCAGGATAACCCTGCCAGATGACTCCAGCTGTGGGCTTTAGTGACCCTACTTCTCCCATGGTTTCCTGCTGGTACTAATCTCTGAGTTGCTTCACCATCCTCCATTCATCTTCTGAACTCCTCCATCATGATTGTTAAAAATTCTCTCCATTAAATCCCCTGTTTCCAATACCTTAAGAGCTCCCATTTTTCTGATTCTAACAGCCATTTGCATTTTTATCTCTAATTGCAGGGAACGCCTTTTAGTTCTTGGAATAAGCCAGGTCCTCTCTCCCACAGTGAAAACAGTTTCTCTGGATGTGACTGTCTTCTATTCAGTCTTCTGTTCTCAGTGTAGACCTCTCTCCTCTGGGCTCCCTTAGCACATTGTGCTCACCTTTATCGGTATATTTATTTTCCATTGACTGTTTCACTTTGCAATCATGAGCTCATGGCAACTAGAAGCTATGTCTGTCTTGTTGGTTATTATATCCCCAGCACCTAACCTCATTCTTGGCTCTTAGAAGGTGCTCAGTGAATAACTGAAGAATAAATAAATTAGCTATATGTGGAAAACCTGGTCAGGGGCCCAGCAATATGTATTTTGAGAAGTGAGATGAGTACCTTGGTACTAACAGGAGTGTCCTGAACTCTGAAGGTGAAAAGGAGTGTTTTGGTGAGGGCATGTAATGTAACTTTAATATGTAGAGTGACACAAGTGTCTCCTTGATTTGTATTTTGAATATCTGTGAGGTGAGAAATTTCCTGATTGCTTTTAATCCTAAAGGGATTCTTTGGATAAGGAATTGTTCTCATTGATTGTGCCAGATAACCTTACTATTGGCAATGGCTCAAGTCTACAAAACTTGTGGTTGGCCAGGGAACCCTCTAGTGCTAAGGTGACTAAACTACTAGAGTTCAGGCCAGTTGTAGTGACGTGGGTCCTACCCTGGCTGTCTGTGATGTCCTGATGAGGAAATGTGACAGTGCTCTCATGAGTGCTGTCATATGTGATGGTGGTATTGCCATCCATTAAATATACATACTTCTTTATATGATCACTTGGTTGATTGCAATGGGCTCCCTGGGTGGCTACTGGATGAGGAAGAGGGGCAATTGCTCTTGGTACCACTGTATCTGGCAAGGGATTGAGGATGAGGAGAAGTCTTTTCTTCTTTATGCAGTATATTCCAGAAGGCTGGGTTTGGCTGTATCCTGTAAGCACCCTTTCTACTTTCAATAGAGAGGCCTCTGTGGCCATGCTGAGCCCATGCTGCTGTCTCTGTGAACCTACAGGTCTAATGGTAGCTGGGTAAAGGCTGGCCTGGGAAACCTGGGTAAAGGCTGGGCTCAGAACCTATGAAAGTTCTCAGCCATCTCCAGGGGACCCCTATACGCAGTCAGAAGTTGTGCTTCTATCACCAAATGACCCAGATGTCCACTCCTGGGGATCTTCCCAAAGGACCTAAACTCAGCATTCTACAATTACACAGCCACATCAATATCTATAGAAGCACAACTCACAGTAATTAAATTATAGAGTCAGCCCAGGTGCCGGTCACCAGATGAATGGATTAAGAAATTGTGGAATATAATATGATGGAGTTCTACTCAGCTATAAGAAAGAATGAAATTATGGCATTCACTGGCAAATGGATGGAAATGGGAAATATCATGCTAAGTGAAACTGGCCACACTCAGAAACTCAAAAGTCATAAGTTTTCTCTCATTTGTGGAAACTGGAGTAAATAAAGGAATAAGTGAGGGAAGGACAGGATTAAATAAAGGACCATTGAAATAACAAACCAATAGATGAACTAAAAGAAGTCTAGTGGAGTAGAGGAAAGAGAAGGAAAGTAGGTAGGAAGGACAGGAGGGAGAATGGGATGGGACAGGACAGGAGGGGGAACAAGTATATTCTGTGCCTATCAGCAGAAGAAAGGGAT
>PVKS010038999.1:0-17538 GCA_004027875.1 Aplodontia rufa | reverse complement strand
CTGGTACAGCCCCTCTGGAAAGCAGTGTGGAGAATCCTCAAAAAACTAGGGATGAGTCCACCATGTGACCCTGCTATTCCACTCCTGGGTATCTTTCCAGGGGACTTAGAATCAGCACATTACAGTGACACAGCAATATTGATGTTCATAGCAGCACAATTTACTATTGCTAGGCTATGGAAACAACCCCGATGTCCCTCACTGGAAGAATGGATCCAAAAACTGTGGTACGTTTATACCATGGAATATTACACAGCAATTAGAAACAACAATATTGCAGCCTTCGAAGGTAAATGGATGGCTATGGAAGAGATCATGCTGAGTAAAATCAGCTTAACCCAGAGATCTAAGAGTCGATTGTCTCCACTCATCTGTGGAGGTGGGGACTAGACCCTGGACAATGAGAAAGTTGGTCTAGTAGCATGAGTTAAATCCAGATAAGATGTAATGCTTTACAACCTAATACTTTTTTTAGAGATATATTGGGAAGGGGAAGGGTGGGATAAGGGAGGGTAATTGGGGGGGGGCACTCCTGGGAGTAATTGCAATATCCATAATATATACACATTTTATATTATTTTGTTAAAATCTTGTAAGGTTGTTCAAAAATAAAAAAATAAAAAAATAAAATTGTGAAAACAAACATTTTCAAAATGTTCATTAGAATAAAATGTCATGCAGTGATAGTAGACACACAATGGTGTATGGACAAATATTTAATAACCAGTTCTATGAAAGTTTTATCTTTTAAATGCATACTTGTAAAATTTATTCATTTGCTTGGAGTAAACATTCCCACCTAAGCTAACTTTCGCTGACCTGTTTAACATTAATTGGCTCTAAAAATTCCTTGAAACACATCATTCTTGCAAGTCAATATGAACTGTCTTCAACACACCAAATGGATACTACAAAGTTAGAGTCACTAGGAAATTTCAAGAAATGATGAGATGTAGGGGATTTTAGCCTTGGATAAGTTAAGGGAAACCTCTTGGATTTTCATGAACAAGAAGAAGTACATGATTGGTGACGATGTAGTTTAGCTTAATGTCCAAAATTAACAACTTGCTGAATGATGGCATCTCTCTTCTATGCAGGATAATAATAATAACAATCTAATGAGAACAAGATGGAGATAAGAATGTTAATAAGAATATAAAAATTGGAGAATAAGAACACAAACTGACCAGAAAAACACAGGAAGTAGCAGAACAGTGTTGAGAACCCAGCCAAGATAGGTGGCCAGGCATTAATAGAATGCCAAACATTATAGGCAGAGCCAGAGTCCACATTTGGAAAAGAGAAAGGAATTACCCAGTCTCATCCATCAGCAAAATTGCAGAGTAGGCAGCTCCAAACTCCCATTTTCAATCTATATAGAAACATCAAGTTAACAACCACAAATTGCCTAAACCAAACTTTTTTGAGTTTTTCCTAAAACTGTTCATCAGTCTCTGGAAAAAAAATAAAATTTACAACCACCAAATAGACACTGAATCAAGAAAAATCTATTTAAAAATTTGTGGGAAGACTTTGTGATCCCTTCCCAAGATAAGTGGTCACTTCTGAAGACTGAAGCCTTTGCTCATAATTTAGGAGTCTGCACTGGATCTAAAGGGTTCAGAATACTCCTCACTTGAAGCTTGTCTGTTAATAGCAATGTGGGAACTACCTGAAGGACTGATGCATTTTGCTCCTATATTTTACTTCTTTGAGAAACCACTCATGGTGGAATTCTATGAGTATTATTGGAAAACACTGTAAGCATGAAAAGGTAAGCATTTGCTTGGAGCAAAAAATTATGATTGAGATCTATGATAGACTCCACAGCCTCCAGAAAGAGCAACAGAGAGAGAGTTTCTTTGGGAAATGGGAGCATTCAAAATGCTTTTTATTATTGGAGAATTTAGAAAGCTACTGTGCATATATTCAGGACAGGTACATGCTCAGAAAAGACCTGATTAGACCCTACTATCTAAAGCAATATATAGATTCAATTCAATCCCTTGAAAAATCCAATCCTGCTTTTGTTTGCTTCTTTTGTTTTTAATAGAAATAGAAATGTCTGTCATAAATTTCAAATGGAGTTTCAGAGGATCCAGAATAACCAAAACGATCCTGGAAAAGAGCACATTTGAGTCACACAGCTCCTGATTTCCAAACTTTCAAGACAGGCACAACACAACGAGCATCGGAGATATCTGAGGCATGAACAGTAGTTGATCCACCATTGTTAGATTGAGGAAGGTAGCTCACAAGTCAAGACAGGGTCCTTTGTCCAACCAAAGAAACAAAACCTGCCAACAACATGAATGCACTGGAGACAGATTCTTTCCCTGAACCTCCGCCCTGCACTGCTGACACTTTGATTTTTAGCCTTGTGAGACTGTGAGCAAACATAGGACTCAGTTCAGCCTACCCAGAGTCTGACCTCCAGAATTGTGATGTAATAAATTTGTGTTGTTTGAAATCACTAAATTTGTGGAAACATATTATGCATCAATTTAAAAAGGGTTACGCATTCACTTCAGCCTGGAACGGTGGCACATACCTGCAATCCCAGCTACTCAGGAGGAACACATGTTTGAGGCCAACCTGGGCAACTTGGGAAAATCCAACTCAAAATAAATTCCAAAGTGCTGGGGGTTTAGCTCAGTAGTAGAATGTTTAAATAGCATGTACCAGGACTTGAGTTCAATCCCCAATATCGTGGGGTGAAAAATCCATCACCTCAGCTTCTTTGTCTTCTGCCTTCCTGATGATTTGTCCAGTGGAAAGTACTAGAGTGAGATCAGAAGGTGGCAGAAAAGGAGATTGAGGTAGTATTCCCAATTCACTTCCTGATGAGAGATCTTGAATTGATAATCTCTCTAATAAAAGCTGTAGCTCCTCCCATGAGATCTTCTCAGATCCTTTCTGGTTTCCTATACCACTTTGAAAATCTTGCACCTCCAGACAAAGGATAGCAGTGGCTCCCTGTGTTGCTTAGCCTATGATACTTTCCTTGTTTCCTGAACCCTTTCCATACACTTTTGCAAATAGCCCTTTTTATTAAACTCTCCTTGATTGCACAGCTTATTTATGCTCACAGATTGCTACCAGTACCTTGACTGATAGAAATAGATTTCTCATTGGGAATAGTTAAATATACCACCAAAGGACTGGCAAATATTTGGGAGGATCAAAAGCCCTATCATATTTGATAAAGGAGGCAAAAACATAGTTTGGAAGAAAGATTGCCTGTTCAACAAATGGTGTTGGACAAATTGGACAGCATTGTGTAGACAACTGAAGCTGGATCCTTACCTTTCTCCCTACACAAAAATTAAATCAAAATGATTCAAAGTTCTGGATATTAAGTCAGCAACTTCAAATTTACTTGAAAAAAAAAATAGGATCAACACTACAGGATATAGGGGTTGGTGGTGCCTTCCTTAACAAAACTACCATGGTACAAGCAGTAAAGTCAAGAATAAATGAATGGGATGCAATTAAAGTAAAAAGCTTTTGCACAGCTAAAGAATTAGTCAAGAGTGTCAAGAGACACCCAACAGAATGTGAGAAAATTTTTGCTTGCTACATCTTGGATGGAGGGCTAATATCCAGAATATACAAAGAACTAAAAACACTAAACAACAAAATCACAAATAATCCAATCAATAAAGCGGCTATGGATCTAAAAAGAAACTTCTCACCAGAGGAATTCCAGAAAGCCCATAAATATATGTGAAAAATGCTCTACATCATTAGGAGTAAGAGAAATGCAAATCAAAACTTCAATGAGATTCCACCTCACTCCTGTTAGAGTGGCAAAAATGAAGAATACAAACAACAACAGATGCTGGAGGGGCTGTGGGAAAAGAGGAACACTGTCACACTGCTGGTGGGACTGCAAACTGGTTCAGCCACTCTGCAAAGCAGTGTGGAGGCTCCTCAAAAAATTAGGGCTGGAACCACCTCATGACCTAGCTATCCCATTCCTAGGTATTTTCCCAAAAGAGTTAGAATCAGTGTATTATAGTGATGTGGCTTCCTCAATGTTTACAGCAGCTCAATTTACTATAGCTAGACTATGGAACCAACCCAGATGCCCCTCACTCGATGAGTGGATTCAAAAACTTTGGTACATATATACAATGGAATACTACTTGGCCATTAGAGAAAATGATATTATGGGTTTTGCAGCCAAATGGATGGAGATGGAAAAAATTATGCTAAGTGAAGTATCCCAATCCCAGAGACTCAAGGGCTGATGTTTTCTCTCATTTGTGGAAGCTAGAATACAACTGGAAACAGTATGTTGGATGGCTAAGCTAATAATAACCTCAAAATGTATGAATTTTTACACAAACTGGGAGATTCTTGCCTAGGATACCTGGAGATGTAGAGAGGGGGACAGGGAGTGGGGAGAGTTTAGGAAGGATCTCTAGGAGACTGGAGGGAGGGAATATGGGGGAATCATCTCAGAAGGAGATCTATGACCTCCATGAGAAGTCCATTTAACACAGGGTTTTTTTTGGGGGGGAAACACAGAACCATGGGTAACCCAAGGGGGGCATCCATGACATAGCCTTAGCCTTTGCTAACTATGTAAATATACGTTGGTTCTTGATTGTTTGATAATGATTCCCCCTCAATTGTAACTCCATATTCAACTAATAAAATAAAGCCCTATCATTTTTTTGAATGGAAATGCTATATTTAAACACATTCCCCAAAGTTTTGGAATATGATATTCAGTTAGTTTTGGCTTTCATAGCTGATAGAAGTTTCTATCTTTCTCCTCTTTTCCATGTGTGTGTGTGTGTGTGTGTATGTGTGTAGTCACTACTACTTTGCCTGGTTTTCACATGAATAAGGTTGTGTATCATAGACAGCATATTCCAAAGTTAGGAAAAAATAAACACCAGAATAGCAGGGATACTATGTGTGGTTCTTTTTCTCAAATAAATGAACATTTTCATGTTTCATATAAGCCTGAATCAGTTTAGCTAAAAGCACTTCATTCACAATTGTTTTAATATAGATGACAATAGAAGTCTCAGCCTTTTGAAAAGAGATGTCCATGTAAAAACATGAGTTTCTTCAATCACAGTGGACAAATAATATATAGTTAGCATTTTTTATAGTTGTGTAAATATTTTTGTTTTTTATTCCTTTAGCTTTTTAAGTTTATATTTAGTGATGTAGTCTTCCTAAAATCTGGTTTCCTTGTACTCTTTGCAATTTGGACTCTCATTTAATTTTTTCAAAATCTATTTAATTTTCTCAGAATCTATATAGTTATAGATTATAATTTGCATTTTACAGGTGGAAAAGAGGTTGAAGGATATGTGGGAGGGCCTGAAGCACCTTAGTGCTAGATATATGAATTTTACCTTTCATTATGTTTCAATGCTCTCCAGTTCACTTTTTGTTCAAAGGAAGATCAGAGTTCTTCCCTTCTATTCAAGCTCATACAATACTATCAGCTAGTATCTGACAAAATATGGCCACAACACATATATGCCATCAGGATCAAGAATGCACTTCCCATAAGTAAGTAAACAACCTCAGTTTTGTAAATAAATGCCTTGCTATAGTAGGGACAGTGTTCTACTGTCCTCAAAGATTCCTCCAAATGTTTACAACAAGGTGGTGAAAATGAACCTTCTTGGAGAAGAAAATATTCATTTCTATGTTGGTTTGAGTGAGTGTACACCAAATGTTAATGTGGCAAAGCCTTGGTTGCTAGCTAGGAGCCTCTGAGACTTGGTAGGCCTTTGAAAGGTGGGCCCAGCAGAAGGTCTTTAGGTCATTGAAAATATTCCCTGAAGAGGAGAGCAATTTTGCTTTGTCATGCTCCTTGTCATTCTCATCTGGTTCCTATAATGGTTCAGCTTGATTATGAAAAGAAAAAGAAATTTCTCCTTATAAGTTGATGGTCTCAGAAATTTGTTGTAGTGACAGAAAACTGACTGACATAAACTATGTGTGGCATTCAAATAAATATGTTGCTCTGTATGTACTCCCAGGGTCCATTTGAAATTATATTTATATCAGTGAGGCAGCTGAGTACAGTGGCTACAGGTTAGACTTTGGAAACAACACAACCTCAGTTCTCTATTTACCAGTCTCTTAACCTTAAAGAACATACTGAAAATCATCTGAAAAATATAATATTACTTTCCTCACACTACCATTTTAAACACCAAATGAGTTAGTATGAGCAAATTATATAAATATGTACCATGTTTATAATTATTAAATAAATTAAAGTTGGCAGTACAACTGTATCTCAATTATATACTTTGAGGTCAGAAACTCCATCTAAATCATGGACTATCTCATGTACAAAAGTACTCACTTACTGCTCTTATGAAATTCAGTTGAGTGCAGTGATCTAGGACCAAATAGCTTTCAGATGTTTGGGACAAACAAAACCTTAGTCTTCAGGGAGTAAATAATTAGTATGTAAGCATCACCTTAAATTTGGAAAACAGTAACTGTTCAAACGAGCAGATGGTTTTTAAGACACTGATCTCTGATTTGTGACCGTAAATTGTTCTGTAATTTCAATATATCAAGCATAGGACAAGGCTTAACTCAATGTTGTGTTGAAATGGTGACGGAAATGCACAAACATTTAAAGAAAATAGTTGGGGGTGTAACATCTTCAAAAGAAAGCATAGAGTATAAGCATTTTGTTTCTGAATCTGCTTCATATTGATAGTATGCATATATATGCATATAGGTATATAATGCATAAAACATCATTACTTTACATGTATAAGCCATATAGTTACAGAAATAAAGCTAATTCAATTATTGCCCTGGGAAACCATGCAAATTTTTCTAAGCATGGTTGCCATATTTGAAGAGAAGGATTATACTGTTATTTGTTAGAGTTAAACATACTATATAGCAAAATATGTTCATCTGTATAAAACCTAATGTATCTCCATTATGCAGATTGGCTATTGTTTGATAAGAATAAAGAATTAACATCATTTTCTAGATAATAAGCTCAAGATAGTACTTTAGCCTAAATTATCCAGACAAAAATTCTTTAAATATTTTTCGTCACGTGGATAATATTCTAATCACTCCATTGTGCTCAGAATGAAATATTTTTAAAGTCCTTAGGGAGAATTATTGTGAAAATAACTTTGAGATTTAGATAAAATATTTATTAATAATTAAAGAGTAATATTTCTCAAGTATTGAAAAGGTAGTGTACTTTTGATGAATAAATCATATATCTTAGAAGAATGAAGCTTTAAAAATTAAATTAAAATGCTTTCCTAACTGGATGACTAATGCCCAAGGAATGCACATTTTCCTTTAAGTGAAAAGCAAATGATGAAATCAATTGTTGAATAGGTGACATGCAGTTAAAAGTTACTGAGTGGGAAATACCTTTGATCAGAATGTAATGGCATTTTCCATCCATCTGAAGACTATTGATTGGCTCAACAGTACACACATTTTAAAGATCACTAGATTTACAATCACTATGAAGACTGAGAAAAAAAAATCTTTATATCATTAAATGTGCCATCTCAGCCTTCAGTAATATTATAAGATTCACTTCACATTTTATCTTTTAAAATACCAATTGAATAGAATGACAGTGCTCCTAAATGTTAGATTCTCTAATTTTACCTTTTAGTTCTCCTATAAAAAAGAAGGCACCATCACTTTATATTCTATTTTCTATAGGAAATTCTGTTGTGGTTACAAAATCATTGATAGGTAACAATTAGTGTTAAGGTTTGGAATTCAAATGTCCCCCAAATCTCATGTGTTGAAGGTTTGGTCCCCAGTGCACCAGTGTTGAGAAATAAGACCATTGGGAGATGACTGGATCAGGAGGGCTCTGACCTCATCAATGGATTAATCTATTTATGAATTCATAATTTAATGAGCTACTGGGAAGTGACCTGAACTATTTGCAGGAACTATTTGGAGGTAGTAAGTCATTGGGGGTGAGCCTATGAATGGCATATTTTGTCCCAGACCCTTCTTTTCTTTCTCTTTCTCTTTCTCTCTGCTTCCTGGCCATCAAGAGGTAAGCAGCTCTGCTTTATCATATGCTCCCCAACTTGATGATTTGCCTCACCACAGGCCTAAAAGCAATGGAGCCAACTGACTAAAGACTGAAACTTCCGAAGCTGTTACCTAAATAAATATTTCCTTCTCTAAGCTGAATTTCTCAGGAATTTTGTCACAGCAACAGGAAGCTAAGTAACCCAATTAGTAAGTTTTATGAGGGACTGCAATCATTTAATTAGGATTTTTAAAAGACCAATTCCAAGGACACCCCACAAATTATAACTTAATTGGCCTTGTGTGGGACTTGGGTATTGGTATTATTTTTAAAGTTTCCCCGGTGATACTAATAGGGAGTCACGTTTGGGAACCACTGCCTTTAACTTTTCTGTTTGTCTTCTCTCTTTCTCCCTGGACCACATAATAACTGGGTGTTTTCATACCGTTTCCTTCATGTAACATCCAGCCACTCTGGCTCCAGGATCACTTCCTGTCCACATCCAAATGCCACCCTTCTTAACTTCTGAGGCTGGCTTTTTCATCTTCTTAATTACACAGGTACGAGTAGACACAATCCCTGGAGCCCACGTGGTTTATCCGGGTAGAGTCCTGTGTCACATCTTACCAAAGGCAGCCTCTTGTCTTACTAAAGACACCTTGTGCTAGCTAAGAAAAGTTTCTTTTAACAAATTTAAATTCCTAACATATCTAACAAAATACATATTGAGGACATAAACAATGAATAATTTGCAACAATGTGCTGTAATTCTTGCTTTTAGCTTATCTTGCAATTGCAGAGAGGTCATCCACTCCCTGAAGTACTGACAGCAATAAAATACTACTGATTTTATGTTAATTTATGTGTTTTTTTCTTCTTCAAACATATGCATAAATCACTGAGGATACAAGCAGAAGAAGAGACTGGAGGTGATTTTGGAGCAAAACGGATTTTTCATCTATAATCGCTAAATAGTGCTGTTATAGTCAGATCATATCAATAGTAGAAATACAGTTGCCATACTTTCAAGACTTTAGTTGTAGGAATCAAGAATTTAATGTCTGATTTACTCTGACATTTCACAGTTTAACACTCTCTCCCAAAAGACAGAAAGAGGAGAAAAGAAAAAAGACAAATGAAGAAAGGAAAAGAAAAAATAAAACAGATTTTTTCAACATATTGAAAGAGATACATTTTATATTATTTGGTAAAATCTTGTAAGGTTGTTCAAAAATAAAAAAAATAAACAATTATACAAAAAGAAAGAGATACAGTATATATACTTATTACTCCCTGTCCTGAAAAAACTTAAGAGTATAGTTCTTGATAATTCAAGTCAAATACATATAGTGCATAATTTTAACAAACAGCAAGCACTGGAAAGGTATACTTAGATGATAGTAAATCTACATCAGTGAAGAGTTTTATGTAGCCATGGAAACCATACTCAAACTCTCAAAATTATTTTTAAAGAATTTTCTTACAGTTTATAAAAAATATACATACTAGTTATAATGGAGAAATGGGTAAAGAAATAATAGAAAATATGATGCTGTATACATACATGTATACCACCTTTTAAAGCTATGAAATGCTTTCCAATAATTAAATCACAAGGATAAATAAGGACACAAATGATCTACTTATAAATTATATAATCTTAATTTTTTTCATTTAGGTTTGCAGCAGAATAGCTGATTTTAGGAAACTTTAAATTATTGGACTTGGAAGAGCTATGTCTTCTACATGCAATTTCATAGTGCTTTTTTGTATTTTATAATATGGGAAAAATACTAATATGTAAAACGACTATACCATTTTTATGTGGAGTTAAAAGACTGCCCAGTTGTTTA
Source organism: Aplodontia rufa (assembly GCA_004027875.1). Classification (NCBI taxonomy): domain Eukaryota; kingdom Metazoa; phylum Chordata; class Mammalia; order Rodentia; family Aplodontiidae; genus Aplodontia; species Aplodontia rufa. Next base: position 7,656 of record PVKS010038999.1, on the reverse strand, counting down.
TTGTACTCTCCATAATACATAATTATGTGTGTTATAGAATTTATTCTTCCCCAATTAGCAAATAGCTGTTTTTCATGAGACAAAAAGCTAATAGTTGTAAAAGGATTCTATTTATTGTACTTTTACATATATGTTTATTTATATTGTCAATATTTTCTGAACCTGTGACTTACTCATGTTACTTTTGTAACTATATTCAGTCTTGTACTTTAGCTGCAAGTCAAGCTGAAACATTGGGAAAAATACAAACTGATTAATGAATTATTTCTAGTGTTATTACTGTTATCTGGCAAATATAACCCTTTCTTACCTTTAAATTCAAATACTGCAATTTGTTTGCATTCAATAAAAAATCAATTGTGATGTAGGCTTATATTGTGCAATAAAATTGATAATTATATAGAATAGCTTCTGTGAATGAAGACTAAGCTCTTCACTAAAAAGCTGCAATATGACACAAACCTTTCTGTACCTATTCAGAATTATGTTTATTTAAGTAAGAGAAGAAAAGGAACTGTCTGAGGACTGGGGACATAGTTCAGTGGTATAGTGTTTAGATAGATGTTCAAGGCCCTGGATTCAATAACCAGTACTAAAAATGAGAAAGGAAGGAAGAAAGGGAGGGAGGGAGGAAGACAAAAGAGAGATGGATACCTTGTTTGAAATGCATTATAGCAAAAACAAATGAAGCAAAATATCTTTTTGTATGTATTTACTCTTTTCAAGCTCTTATTTTTACTTTTTCTGTTCATTTAAATATTTTGAAGACATTGCTTTTTTTCTCTGATTCTGAAATATTGTGTGGGAAATGTTATGCTATGACACCAAGTTTGATATGCAGACAGAGTTAATTAAAGATAATTTGAAGATCTAGTTTCCCTAATATTTCCCCATCTATTTGGACCAGGATGACAATTAGGGATATGTCTCACTGATGTCAAGCTATTTACTAAATACTTTAAGGATATAGAGAGTAGTTTCAGACCAGGATTCTAGAAGACTGTTGTGTTGTCTAGTAAATTGAACCTTTCCGAAGATTTCTTTTCTACAATTCCTTTCTTCTAAGATTATAGATTTTTATTAGTTTTTCCATCCATAATATTCTTTGTTGGTGAAAAAAATAGCTTCAATTCTAACTGGCTTCAGATAATGCTGTCCTAGGTCTAGATTCCTTCTTAATGCCTCCTTACCAGTCCACTATTATCACAATGTTGAATTTTGAAGGGAATTCCACAGTGATTTCTACTGTGAACATTTTCAAGTATTGTGGAATAAAATATATTATAGAATTTCAGAAAGGCATAATATCTGCACAGAAAACAGACATTATCATTATTTATCACCTGGTCAAAAAGACCATACATTCCTAAATCTTCCCTGAAAGGAGCTAGGTAGATTCTGTTCCCTTGGCCTATTAGCTATGGTTTTATAGCAGTATCACACTGTTTTCATTACTACAGATATCTGCATTCTTTCTCAAAATTTTTTGCCTATTTAGGGTCTTTTATGATTCTATTCAAATTGGATGATTATTTTCCCAATGTAAAAAATGCCATTGGAATTATGATAGGGATCACATTAAATGGGTAGTTCATTTTGGGTAATACAGAAATTTGACAAAATTAATTCTTTCAATTTAGAAACATGGATTAGCTTTATATTTATTTGTGTCTTCAGTTTTTTTTGTATCAGTTTTATACTTTTCAGTGTAAGTACTTTCGCTTCCATGGTTAAACTTAAACTTAAGTATCTCATTCTTTTTCATGCTATTGTAAACTTGTTTGTCTCAATTTTTTTCAATAAGTTCATTGTTAAAGTATAGAAAAGAAATTGATTATTATATGTTGACTTGGTATCCTGCAACTTTACAGATTTCATTTCTTGATTCTGATAGTTTTTGGTAGAGACCTCAGGGTTTTCTATATAGACAATTATATCATTTGTAAACAGGGACAACTTAACCTCTTAAATTCACAATAACTTCTTTAAAATGCCCTTTCACTTGTCTAATTTCTCTGGTTAGAACTTTTACAGCTATGTTGATTAGAAATGGTGACAATGAGTATTTTTATTTTGTTCTTGGTCTTAGAGGAAATATTTTCAGCTTCTTTAAACGTTAATCAGAATGTTAGCTGTGGACTTGTCTTATATGACTTTTATTATGTGATATACCTTTTGTGTGTGAGTGTGTTATTGGGGATTAAACCAAGACCTCACACATGTTAGGCAAGTGCTCTACCACTGAATTACATCTCCATCCCCTTGAGGTACATTTTTATGCACCAATTTTGTTGACTTTTTTTTTTGTTTAGTATTTTGGTTTTTGTTTTGCTTTTATTTTTTGAGATATCAGTTGGAGAGGCTGGGGTGACTACTCAGAGGCATTCTGATTTCTCCCCAACTCCTCTGCATTTTATTAGGACCAAGGAGTAAATGTTTAAATGCGTACTTTTTAGTGGGACAAAAATAGTTCACTGATTTCTTGTTTATGGCTTAACTACGAACAATATTTTTCTAAAGAAAGGAAGGACAAGCCAATGACCAAAAAGAACATATAGGCAATCCACAGAACCTCCTGGAATCCGCATGCAGATGTCTCAGGTCTCAGACCACCTATGCTTCTGTAAGATAGGAAGATCACATAGTTACCAAAGCTAAAGCCCAGTACTCCTACTACAAAATTGGTGAAGCTGACCTGTTGCATGTTTAATACTAAAACCATGAAACCAAAGTTAAAGAAGTTAAAGGGACACCTCTATAGATCCTATACCTCTGGTATCACCCAAACTTCTGATCGTTCATAAGGATCATGGAGAACAGGAAGCCAAGTAGTGTGCAAACAGTGTAAGTCTGGATTGTTGAGAGTTTTTAATCATTAAAGAATTACAAATATTTACAAACTAATATTTGACAAGCATGCCAAGAATACGTAATTGAAAAGGGGCAGTCTCCTCAAAGAATAGAGTTGCAAAACTGGATGACCACATGCAAAAGAATGAAGTTAGACCCTTATATATTCACAACATCAGGTGAAAGTGGATTAAAGATATAAATGTAAGACCTAAAGTTATAAAACTTGTAGAAAAAAACATTAGAAGTGAAAGCTTCAAAAACATCGATCTTAGCCGTGCTTTTGGGGGTCTGACACCAAAGTACAAACAACAAAAGCAAAACTAAATAAGAATTTTGTCAAACTTAAAAGCTTTTATCGACAAAATGAAACAATTGACATAATAAAAGAAAAACCTAAGGAATAGGAGAAAATATTTGGAATCTATGCATATGATAAAAGGATAGTATCCACTATATGTCAATAACTCATACAATTCAATATAAAAGTTACAATTGGTTTAAAACAGGAAAAGGACCTGAATAGGTATTTTTTAAAGTAGAAAAATAAAATAGAAGACACTGAGGCCAACCCACAAATCTTTAACCATCTGCTTTTCAACAAAGGTGGCAAAAATATAGCTTGAAGGAAAAACATCCTGCTCAACAAATGCTGATGGACAAATTAGCCATATGCAGAAAACTGAAATTAGATCCTTATCTCTCACCCTGCACAAAAATAAAATTGATATAGATCAAAGAATTAGGAATTAAATCAGTAACCATACAATTATTGGAAGAACAAATAGGATCAACACTCCACCATATTGGTGTAGCCACCTAAGACTCCCATAGCAAAGAACCAATGAGTGAGTGGGATGTCATTAAACTAAAAAGCTCTGCACAGCTAAGGGATTAGTGAAGAGTATCAAGAGAGAACCTGAAGAACAGGAGAAAAGCATGACTTTCTATGCCTCTGACAAAGGGCTAATATCCAGAATATACAAAGGACTCAAGCACAAACAATCCAATCATCAAATGGACTATGAAAGTAAACAGAAACTTCTTAACAGAGGAAGTTCAAAAAAGCCAATAAATACATGAGAAAGTGTTCTACATCACTAACAATTAGAGAAATGCAAATCAAAACTGTAATCTATGGCATTTTAGATATGATTTCTAAAGAATGCCATACAAGCTTTTCAACCCTCTGAGGCATAAAACAAAAATCATTAAAAATCTGAAGTATTTCCCAATGGTTAAGTGAACACACAAAACTTGGAGACCTCGTTATTACCCTGGTCCATAGAATGCATTCCATGTGAGAAGGAAGTACATGGGGAGATACAGGAGGTACCAGACAACTTGCTTTGTTGGTTATCTCAAGATTGCTTATATCTTTAAAATCATTATCAAAGCCTGATATTGAGCAAGGTCTCAGATTCATGTGTCTATTTTAATAAGACAAATCTTTACATTAGCTCCGAACTCTACGTCTAGTGAGTAACCAAGAATTCTTAGCCCCAACAGCATTATTTATTTTTGTTGATGATGTGATTAATAACTAATTCATATATATTATCATTAAAGCAATCCTATAACAACCATGAATTATTTTATAAGTCAAAATAAGTTTAAAGATTAAATTGTGAAAGTAACTTACAAGCATCCAAATGAGAAGAAGCAGACTATTTCTTCAGAATTTACCATAGTGAAGGGAAACTGGCACAATCAGTTGGGATTAGCAGACTCAAGACAGGCAAAGTAGAAAGGGCTATATAGTGAATAAAAGGAAATAATTCAGATATTTTCTGATTGGAAGCTGTTGGTATGAGGAAGGTATCAGTAGACTAAATAGAATTGGAGCATACTATCTGATTTAATAGGGGTATATATTTGGACCTTTGTTGATAGTGTGGACAAAATTGGAGAAGGTTCAGTCATTAATCAAATCCTGGCCTTTTGAGCTATTACAGTAACTATTATTTATTTATTTATTTATTTATTTATTTATTTTTGCTTTAGATAATGGTTGCTGAAGACTGTGGTCTGACTTTCTATCAGTCTAACTGACAGATAACAGACTTGCTTCCTGGGCTTGTTAGTGTGTATAGTGGGTTGGTTTTCTGGACTGATTGCTACAGATCATAGTCTATTTTTATATATGATCTATTGTCCATTTGAATATTCAGTTTTTGAACATTTTCCTTATTTTCCATGATTGTAAATTTCTGAAGTCTCAATGACATATGGCCTAGTTAGAAATGAAGCAAATGATTAAATGTAACTTTTTTAAAAATTGAACTATTAAAATATAAGTGAAATTGCATATTTTACAGTTTTCACTTCCTAAAAATGTGAAAAAAGTGATGTTTTGTTAATTCTGTAATTTAAAATATTTTATTAGCTTATTTTTTCATTGGTGTTACATTTATTGGGGGCCTCTTTCTACATGGAAGTGTACAGCTCCTCTTCTACAATATATAGAACACCCTCTATGCAAGGTTATTTGGCAAAGAGTAGTAAAATGCAAATTTGTTTGCATTGTACAGTAACATTACGGGTTGGATTGTTTTCAAAACATACATATGCCTGAATTCACAGAATATTGCTTCATTTATGGTTATAGTCCATGTGGGTGCAAGGATGTCTGATGGAGTAAGATAGCATATTATTGTACTTTAATTCAGTTTATTTTTTAATTACATTAAATATTTTTGTACCAATTACAGAGCATATAGTCCAACAATGGCTCTCTGCAGATATTATTTTATATAACGTCTTTAATTTGATGCCCCAGTTAAGGGAGAGTAAGGATATTGCATAGAGGCAGCAATAAATGTGTTAATGGATTTTACATATCTAGAGTTTAATACTTTACTTTAGAATAGACCACCCTATTTAACAGTGAAGATATATTTCTTATAATTCAATAATGAGCACACATTTTAAGAAAACAGCAAACATCTTTAAAAGGGATTTAATTTTAAGATGGCACACAAAAATTATATGTATGACTTATATTTTGTGATACTCATTAAAGATTACCATAGTTATAGCTGTAAGTTATACCCCTTGAGAGTGTAAAAAGTAATTGATGATACACAAATATAAAAGAGGATAGGGAAAATTTGTGTAATCAAAATTTTAAACAGCCTCTGTGGAATGTTTTGAAATGTTTATATATGTGGATTTTTTGTTTTGGTTTATTTTTTGTTTCCCTTGTCTCTTCAGTCTTTAGTCTACATCTGTGCTCTAAAGAAAATCAGAAGGATCCTATAAAATGATGAGAAAATTTATTGCCAAAAATATGTAACCTTCAGTTTTATGATAGCTAAAAGAAGGTGAAGACAAAACATTTCAAGCAGCTCTCTTTTCCCTGTAAATATGTCCCTAATTAAACTTACATTTGTATTTTAATTTTTTTTCTTCCACATACACAGTTCTTTTCTCATGTTAAGATTTTAAACACAGACAACATATCCACATTCTTTACCCTGTTTCTACTTATATGTAGACAGCAGGGCAACACGTTTTTGTGCCTTTTCCCTGATAAGACTCCAGACACAATATTTGCTGATTTAAACATGCATGATCACATGGTGATACACTTTTCTATTTCTTTTGTTGTTGTTGTCATCCCATACTTATCCTTCTTTACTCCCTCATTCTTTTAAATTTTATTGAGGAGCTGAGTTTTTGTACAATTATAAATGCATATGTAGTAACAATATGACATGCCTATGATCCTAATCCTTAATCACCCCCACATCACCCACACCAAGTCTCTTGACTCTTCTATATTTCTCCCTAAAACAGATATAAATGTCCATATATCAACATACATATGTATACACACACACATATATATATATATATATGATTATGCATTTTATAGAATTAAATGTTTGTATATTATTTAGCTTCTCTGGGGAGTAAAGAGTATGCTACATTGTTAATTCCTCCCTAAATCACTCCCTATCCTCCCTCTCCCCTCCCCCTACATATCTATGTTTCCCCTAGATTATGTATGGCTTTGCCTTTGGTGGGTTTAGTACATGAGCTAGACCTTTCACCCAAGCCTCCACACATGAGGAAAAACATTGACCCTTGAGTCTTTGGGTTTGGCTAACTTCATTCAACATAATTTCTTCCATTGTCGTCCATATACATTCAAAGGCCATAATATTATTTATTCTAATACCTGAGTAGAACCCCATTACATACATACATATATATATGTATGTATATACATATACACCTCTTTTGGATCCATTCATCCAATGAAGGGCATCTGTGTTGATTACAAATTTAGGTATTGTAAATAGAGCTGCTATGAAAATTGATTTTGCTGTGTCACTGTAATGTGCTCATTCTAGCTCTTCTGGGAAAATATCCAAGGGAGGAATCGTTTGGTCGTAGAGTGCATCCAATCCTAATATTTTGAGGTCTCCACACTGCTTTCCAGAGTGTCTGTACTAGTTTGCAGATCCACCAACAATGTGGAGTGCTTCTTTGTCACCACAATCTCTCAAACATTTGTTATTGTTTATATACTTCATCTTTGCCAGTCTGACTGGAGTGAGGTGAAATCTGAATGTTGCTTTGATTTACATTTCTCTGATTACTAGTGAATCATTGGCTTGTTTGATTTCCTCTGTTGAGAAGTTTCTGTTTAGTTCCCTGGCCTGTTTGTTGATAGGAATGCCTGTGTTTTCTTTTTTTTTTATTAGATAAATATGGAGTTACAATTGAGAGGGAAATATTGTCAAACAATCAAGAACAAATGTATATATACATAGTTATCCAAGGATAATGCCATGTTAT
>PVKS010038998.1:0-17555 GCA_004027875.1 Aplodontia rufa | reverse complement strand
TTTGATTTGCATTTCCCTTATAGCTAATGATGTAGAGCATTTTCTCATATATTTATGGGCTTTCTGGACTTCCACTGGAGAGAAGTTCCTTTTGAGATCTTTAGCCCATTTATTGATTGGATTATTTGTGAGTTTGGAGTTTAGTTTCTTTAGTTCCCTGTATATTCTGGATATTAGCCCTCTGTCCGAGGTGTAGCAGACAAAAGTTTTCTCCCATTCTGTAGGTTCTTTCTTGATGCTCTTGACTAGATCTTTAGCTGTGCAGAAATTTTTTAGTTTAATTGCATCCCATGCATTTATTCTTGATTTTACAGCATGAGCCATAGGAGTTTTGCTAAGGAAGTAGCTGCTGACTCCTATATGCTGTAGTGTTGACCCTACTTCTTTTTCTAGTAAGTTTAAAGTTGTAGGCTTAATATTCAGGTCTTTGATCCATTTTGATTTAATTTTTGTGCAGGGTGAAAGATAAGGATCCAGCTTCAGTTATCTACTTATGGCTGTCCAGTTTGTCCAACACCATTTGTTGAACAGGCTATCTTTCTTCCACAATATACTTTTGCCCCCTTTATCAAATATCAAATAGTTAAGGATATGGGGGTTTGTCTCAGGATCTTCTATTCGGTTCCACTGGTCATCGGTTCTGTTTTGACACCAATGCAATGCTGTTTTTGCTACTACAGCTCTGTAATATAATTTCAGGTCAGGGATTGAGATACCCCCTATTTCTTCCTTTCTATAGAGTAATGTTTTATCTAGTCTGGGTCTCCTGTTATTCCATATGAACTTGAGAATTGCTTTTTCCATATCTTTGAAGAATGCTGTAGGTATCTTGATGGGGATTGCATTGAATCTGTATAGGTCTTTGGGTAGAATGACCATCTTTATTATATTGATTCTGCCTAACCATGAGCATGGAATGTTTTTCCATGTACTCAGGTCTTCTGTAATTTCTTTTTTTAGTGTTTGATAGTTTTCTTTGAAGAGGTCCTTAACATCCTTTGTAAGGTTAATGCCCAAGTATTTCATTTTTTTGGAAGTGATGGTGAATGGGAGAGATTTCCTGATTTCTTCTTCTGCGGATTTGTTGCTGGAGTAAAGAAATGCTAGTGATTTACTGGAGTTGATCTTGTAGCCAGCTACTTTACAGCGCTATCTTCTGTACATGTCACAGTTGCAGGATGTACAGTGCTCTCTTAATGGCTCTCAGGAGAGCCTAAAGTCTACAAAAGGATATGTGTAAGTAAACAATGCAAGGTGGGGAAATGAGAGGGAAGGAAGAGGGGAAAACTGATTGAGAAGAGAGCTAGGGCAGCATCCATCCACGGATGAGTGGATTAAAAATTGTAGATACATTCAGTGGAATTTTATTCAGCCTTAAGGAAGAAAAGCTCTGACACTTGTTCCAACATGGGTGAAGCTTGAGGACATTCCGCTGAGTGAAACACACCAGTTTCACAATGACATGTACTGTCTGACACCATGTACATAAGGTGATTGGAGCAGACAGATTCATAGAAATAGAGTAGAATGGTGGTTGCCTGGGGCTGGAGGGAAGGAGAATGAGCAGTTAGTGCTTAATGAGAATAGTTCGTTTTGCAAGATGGAAAGAGTCCTGGAGATGGTTGGTGCTGATGGTTGAGCAATGCTATGAACTTCCCAAGTACAGTTGAGCTGTGCATTTAGAAATGGCTGAGAGATAATTTTTATGTGATAGCTATTTTGACCAAAATTTTTAAAAAAATTATGCTAAATGCATTGACATACACCTGTATCCCAGCAATTTGGGAGGCTGAGGCAGGAATATGGCAAGTTCCAGGCCAGCCTGAGCAACTTAGTGAGACCCTGTCTCAAAATAAAAGATAAACTAGGGATGTAGCCTAATGATAAATTATCCCTGGGTTCAATCCCCAGTGCAAAATAAATAAAGTCATGATCACTCTCTCTTCTGTTAGTAGTGTAAATCTTCTTGTTGAAATCCTATTATTCCTTAAGCTATTTCTTCCAAATAGTCATTTTTGCTAGTGTGTCTTATATTTTTTAAACATTGCACTTTATCTTTGTTAGTAAGGGATGTGTGCAGGCAGAAAGTCCTTATGCTCATAGTTGCTGATGCTAGACCACCTGGGTTCATGTCTAGACTCTACCCCTGACTGGCTGTGTGCTCTTGGGAACATTGATTGACCCCTGGGTCATCATTGCCTCATGTGCAAAATCAAGACAATGCTAACAGCGCCGCTGCGAGGATGGAGAGAGGGAAGGTGTGTCATCTGCTGGGCATGGTGCCTGGCCAGAAGAAAACACCCAGCGCCAGCTGCTGTCATTACCTGATAAGAGGTAACACATTCTCAGCAATCCTGCAAAAACACAGTGCTTCCCTGTCATTGTGCAGGATATAAAGTACATAGGTAAGAGTTGTGCAACTGACAACCATCCCGTGTGGTTTCACACCTATTGTGCGATCCCTAGAACAAACCGTGTATTCTTTTCCTTTTGGTTGGTATTCAAAATCAAGGAAAAATTGCCCACAATCAAAGTCGGCATGGTAAGAATGTGTCACAGTGCAAAGCCTTCCACAGTCGAATGACTCCATCATCATCGGGGCTGTAGCTCCTCTTCTGTGCTTCCTCCAGCCCAAGGCATGGCACCCTCTGTGCCCTGAGCCCCTCTTTGTGGTGTTAGCATGTGAAGTCCTGTAGCATGGGTGCTGTACAACCCTCGTCTAGTCAAAACAGAATGGGCTCTTAGAGGCTGGGGCTGTATCTGAGTCCCCTCCGCCTGCGTTTGACACCAGAAAGGCTTGCATGTGGGTACATAGGGTAGAATCAGTGTTGTGAAGACTTGGGGCATGGTTAGAGGCTTCTTGAGAAATGGAAGTTCACTTACCCATTGAGATTCAACTTTAAGTCCCACACTTATACGGGTCAGAAAAGAGAGGTATAAAATAGGGCCATGTAGCATGAAGATATTCGGGCTTCTTGCCTGGGTTGGCTCAGGCTGCTACAGCACACTGCCTTAGACTGGTGGCTTCAACCACAGATGGTTTTGCAGATTTCTGGACCTGGGACATCAGAGGTTGGGGTGACAGCATGGCCAGGTCCTCATCAGGCCTCTGGTTTGCAGACCGCTGTCTTCTGGCTGTGTCCTGACATACCTGGTACCACCCTCGTGGGCCAAGCACCTCCCAAAGGCCTTATCTCTAAATGCCATCACATTGGGTATTAGGGTTTCAGCATATTAATTTGGGAGGGGGTATGTTCAGTTTGTAGCACTAGATGAGAACTTACTAAAGGAATTGTGCCCAGTAGAAGGCAGTGCTGGCTTATGGTGTGGGCAGTGCCTTCCTTGGAAGAATAGAAAAGGGGGTCACAGAGGCAAATACTGCCAGGACCCTGCCCAGCTCTTGTCAGGGCAGGAGTCATGCTGGTATCTGGGTCCATGAGTCAAGTCATGCACCATATGGAGATGGACACCTGTGACCACTCCAGTTCCCTCCTTCCCAGGCCCACTGGACAGGCCTGTTTACAAGGAAACAATGTAGTACTTATATGGACTAAATGTTCTTGTTCTCATGTTGTTAGAATCAAAGTGGGCAGAACCAAAGATGTCCATGTCCTAATCCCTAGAACCTGGAAACATGCTACAATGCTTTACAAAGGGAGATTGGGGTGGCAAGAGATATTAACTCTAAATTAGGGAGATCATTCTAGATTAGCTGTTGAGCTCAATGTGATCACGAGTGTCCTTAAGAGGGGAAGTGGGAGGCATGAGAAGAGAGGGGTCAGAGTGGGGTGACAGGAGGTGGATCCAAGCCATTGTAACTGGCTTTGAAAGATGGAGGAAGGGCCTGCAAGCCAAGGAGTGCAGATGCCCTGAGAAGCTGGCAAAGGCTGGGAAACAGATTCTCCCCTCAAACCTCCGGAAGAATACACCTGCCCACAGCATGATCATAGCCCAGAGAGAACCATGCCAGACTTCTGATTGACTGAACTGTGATTCTACGATCTGTGCTGTGAGCCACAGCATTTGTGAAAGTTGCTAAGACAGCGATGGGAGACCAGCACTCCATGGCAGTGATTTCTCAGTGTAGATAAACACACTGGCACTTTGATTTATGTGTCAGTGCCAGGATATGTGGTGAAACTCTCCACTGGCTGGTGAAAATCAGATTTCTACTCTGCAAGGCTGACCAGACTTTGCCTTTTACAGTAGACTGGGTGTTTGTGTCATGCCAAAATTTATATGTTGAATCATAACCCCTGGTGATGGTTCTAGGATTTGGGGTCTTAAAGAGAAAGTTAGGTAGTAAGGGTGGGTCCTTCTTTAATGGGACTGTGCTTCCATAAAAGGGCCTCCAGAGAGCTCTCTCACCTTCTTTCCACTGTGCAAGGGTCTGGGGAGAAGTTGCCATCTGTGAACCTGGAAGCAGGCCCTCACCAGACACCAAATCTGCCAGTATCTTGAGTGTGAGTTCCTCAGACCCCACAATTGTGAGAAATAAATACTCATGGTTTAGGCCACCTGCTCTATAGATTTCATTATAGTAATCCCAGTGGACTAAGACACCCCTAGAAATCCTGTCTGCAAGAGATGGAGGAGGGACAAGCACATGTTGAGAACATCATTGAGTTGTGAGTTTTAGGTGCATAACCTAGGACTCTCTCCTACCCTGTGAGCTCGGCAGAGTTGTGTCTGTGTTATCAAGGGGATAACTGGTTCAAGCTGAGTACATAACCTCAGACAATGTGATGTGGGCTTAACCCTGGCCTGGAGGGTCCCACACTCCAGTCGTTTTGAACACCCCCAGCTGTAACAGCACAGTGCTGCCTCAGAGGAGACTCCTCTCAGAAAGCATCCATCTGGTCATGATGCATCGAGACAGACAGCCAAGCTGCAATGGGACAGAGAGGCCGCCCACCTTCCTGCTTAGCTGAGTCTGTCCCCCTTCCCAGGGGATTGCCCTGGAGTGGCTCCCAGAAATGTTCTCCATTTGCAAAACATTGGCAATGTCCTTCTGCAAACTCTCTTTTTAACTGTTTTGCAAACTGTACATGGCTTACTCCAGGGAGTGTTCCTTCTGTCACGCGTGTTCTTTTCCATATTTCTGAATGAAGTGCCCTTAGGTAACCTGCACTAGGTGTATTTCACCTAAACCAGGTGTGGTGAACCTGAAAACAGGAGAGAGCAGATATGGAAACCAATGTCCTATATAGCAGGGGTTCTTCCTTTAGGTGCCATGCATGGTGGAATGCCAGTGAACAAAATCAGTACCGTCAAACCCATCTGGTTTCCTCTAAGGCCTCTAAGAATGTGGTTATGTGGTCCGAAGCTGAGAACAGAGTTGTTTGACTGTGGTCTGTTCCAGGGGGGCTGCACATGACACACCATACATGACTGTCACGAATCCTCCCAGGTCACTTGGCCAAAGAGGGCACAGGGCCTGAGTGTTGGGGGACCTGCCCTGCGGAGGGACCTGTGAAAGCCACTCCTGTTCTCTCAGCTCTTTTGCTGGGAGACTGCAGGGTGCGTTTGGCTTTTCTCATCTGCCAGCTGGGGGTCATTTGATCTCTCAACTCCTCATGAGGTGGCCTGCAATGGCCCTGTAGCTTTGATCCAAATTTTCTATCCAAATAACCACGTGAGCGGAGAGGCTGCTGGATGCAGCCAAACCCCACACTGCTGCTCTCTCTCCAAGAGAAAAGAGAGAAAACGCATCCTTCACTGCGGCTGCTCTACCCAAACTGGTCACAGGAGCTCAGGGATTGCTCTGGGGAGCAGGATCGTTTTGGGTTTGTCATTTCATCGTCCCACCGGTTCAGGAGGCTCCGGTCTGTGTCTTACAGCCTCATTGGAGGATATTCTGGGCCCTTCGTCTTTTCCACTTAGGACTGCCTCAGTGAACTGTGTTCCATCAGAGACCCTGATCACCTGCCCATCCTGCCCTAGCCCTGTGTCAGGAAGCAGGGATGCAGAAAAGAGAGGCAGTGCCTTCTGCCAGAGAGGGCACAGTATGTGGCCGAGCAGAGGAAGGGGCACCGACACAGAGCTGTTGAACAGTGCTGTGGCTAAGGGCCCGGCCTGAGCACACAATGTGAGGCCGGCCAGCCGTCAGAAACTTTTCTAACATCATCTGAATCATCTTCAGCAAACTCCACAACAGAGCCAATGTGCTTCCCATTGCACAGAGAAACTGAGGCTCAGAGAGGAGTTGGAGCACTGGAGTGAGTGGGCTCTGGAGGACCTGAGTTCCAAGCCTCACCCTCATCCTGTGCCTGCGCAGGCTTTTCCCAGCCTCTCTGAGCCTCGGTTTAGTCATCTGTGTGTGTCAGTGGCCTTGGGGCTCAGTGGAAGATGTGGGATGGAGAGTGATTTGCTCAGGGCCACAACAGGCAGAGTAATCCGGAGGCTGGGAGGCTCAGGGGTCTCCCCATCCTAGGCTCCAGGTTCAATAGTAGCTGTGGTTCTCCACCTGGAGGAAGCCCCTGCATGGATCCTACCGGAGCACGTTCACTGGCTGTGTTCAGCATTCGTGTCCCTGGACTGCTGCTTCAGCCCTCCCTGATAGGCTTGGAGCTGATGGGTGAGAGGGAGGAAGAGCAGCTGGATGGGAAGCTCCCCGCAGGGGCTGGCTGGCTGGGGCAGCCACCCACACAGCTGTGGCCCTGCAGCCCTGCAGCCTGCCCCCCCACCACTCCTGCTTCCCACATGGGAGGTGGTGGCTGGGACACTTGCCTGGACTCAAGTCACGGGCTGGCCCTGGTTTAGCTGCAGTGGCAAAGGGCCCGCGTGGGAGGTGCTTCCAGATTTGGGGTGGTTTGTTTTCTTCCTTGATTCTCTCCTCATTTTGTTCAAGTGGTGGGCTTTCTTCCCAGTGCTTGTGAGAAGGCCCCTGGAGAGACTGGCAGGTCTTCCACACTAATTGCATTGGCTGAGGGCGATTTGATGGATAGAGGCAATTTTCCTTGGAAATCGCCTGCAATATTGGCAGTTCCACAGGACACACATACATTCCTCATGGAGGGAGCTTTTCCACGGGGCCTCAAGATGAAGCAGTGCTGTTCAAGAGGGGGCAGAGAAAGCAGCAATAACCTTAAAGGAAAGTCATCTATTTTAAGTTTTGCATAGTCACACCTCCTGGTGTATGGGCCCAACCTAATTTTGTGCAGTTGCTCTTTTTGGAAAACTAGGGAACTTGCACAAGGCTTGTTAAAGGTAAGAAAATTAAAAGCGGAAACAGAAGCATGTTCAAGAAGAGAAAACACCTGCCAGGTGGAGGGGGGTTCACAGGGCCCTGTGTACAAGAGCTCCTGGTTTTTTCTAGCTGAGATCAGAAAGACCCCACTGGTCATAGGACACACCATGCTCTGTGGAAAGCACTGGGCATCTGGGGAGAAGGAGTCATCATCCCTGCCCTTACCATGTTGATAGTTCTGCTCAGGACACACACACACACACACACACACACACACACACACACACACACACGAATAGCTGTCTATTAATAAGACAAGCATTAATAATAATAAGTATTAATAATAACATCCAACATGCATCTCGTGCTCTGTCAGTGTTTAAAGCCATTTAAGTTTACCCCAAACTTGGTACAGACAAGGAAACTGAGGCACAAGGCAGTGGAAGAACCTGCCCCAGTCACCCCTGGGAAGTGGAGGTCTGGGATTCAGATTCAGGCTCTCTTCCCATGCCAACGCTCTCGCTGCTGATCACTGCTGTCTCTTGCTGACCCCCTGTACACATGGAGAACTCTGAGGACTTCAGGTGGTACATTTGCTGGCACTTATACCCCAGACCCCTGTCAGGTCGGCCTGGCACACATCCTGCTGCCCTCCCTTCTTGGAACCTGTGCCCATTCCTGTGCTTCTCTGTCAGGGTGGAAAGGTCAGGAGTGGGCAGGTGCGAGCTGGGAAGGAGAGATGGGGACATGCATTTAGCAAGCATGGGCAGCTCTGGGGCTGGCTCTGTGCTGTGCCCTGGAGATACATCAGTGAACGGCACGATGGCATTCTTCCTTGTCTGGGTCCAACTGTCCAGTTGGAGCACTAGGTCAAAAATAAACCAACAAGCAGAAAGCCAGATGAATGCTCTGCAGAACATTAGAACTGATGGTGTGGCCTGGAGTGATGGGTGTCTGTTCTGGGTTGGATGACCAGGTAAGACCTCATAGGGCAGTGACATTGAAACTGTGGTCTGAATGTCAAAACAGAGACAGCCACGGGATGATCAGGCAGGGTGTTCAGAACGAGGAAGCTGCAATTGCCAAAGCCCTGCAGAGGTGCGGGAAGGGTGTGCTGCATGGCCCAGGCCAAGTAGTGGAGCATAGTGGTGGGAGGCTGGGAGGACATGAGGTCAGAGGGAGGCCATGATGGTCACATAGGGCCATGTAGGTCATGGCAAGGAGTTAGGATTTAAATTCTGCGCAATAGGAAGCCATGGAGGATGAAGCAAGGGCAGGGATGTGATCTGCTGAGATGTCATCATTCTACTAGCTCCCGCTCCTCTACTGCAGCAGTAGGCATCGCAGCATGTGTGAATCTCAAGGGCAAGCTAGTGAGGCTGGCAGCTGGTGCCTGGCCAGGTTGGGTTATCTATTCCATGCACTCTTTCATCCAGTAAACCATTTTTGGGTCACACGCCAGGTCCTTTGCCAGGCACTGAGGATACTGAGGAGTTTGGAAAACCTTCCTGGCCTCAAGGAGTTCCCAGACAAGGAAACTATGACCCAGCATTGGCCCATAGACCCTTGAAGATTGGCTTCCCCAGGGTAAAGGACACAGGCATATCCAATTCTTATGGCCTTTTGTAAGATGCACCTGAGACTAATTAAAAACCAATTGAAGACCAATTAAAGAGTAACTTTCTGACTATTAGGGAATCTTACTTAAAACAACACAAATAATTGCTACACAATGTAATAAATATTAATGGAACAATTAAGTTGGTCTCTTCAGGGAGACTAATGGGTAAGGTGGTCCTGGAAAATGAATAGAAGCCTGTCCGTGGGAGAGGAGGACTGGGGAAGGGAATATGCAGGAAGAGGAGAAAGCTGCTTGGCTTGGGTGTCCAGGACCCCTTTACTGGGAGTATGTGATGGGTGGAGGAGGGTTGAGGGATCAGGTCACACTTGGAAAGAAACAAAACAAAAACCCTTTGTAATTCCCTTTTATCGATGCTACAGCCCAAAATTGCAGCCAAGATCTGTGTGTGCAGGGGTGTTAGGAATGCTCAGACCTAGTTAAATTCCCAGATGGCCGGAACTTAGAAGACCTCATCAAAGCCTAAAACCAAACTAAACCAACTGGCTTCTCCTAAATGCCAACGCGTTAGACTTCCCTCTAGTGGCCGAATGCAAAACGGCAAGCCCAGGGTCCTGAACAAAATGTTCCATTGTTCTCCATTGTGTTTACTTAAACCTGTTTCTCTGCTTCACTCGTGTACCTACTATTTGTACTCTTGGCAAGCACCAACCCTTCCATGGTATTCGCCTATACTTCCACCTGTAAATAACTCCTCTGTTATTACTGGCCCACTCACCTTTCACTTACTTACTGAGAAATTGTAATGTCCCAGATTTTCCCGCACCTGCCCACATTTGTGATATCTGTGAGACTGTATCTGGGTGACTGGCCATGCTGTGGGCTTCTGGTAGGTGGAGGGTCTGATTTACCCCCCTGTGTGTTTAATAGAGAAAAAATGATGTTAATGAGAACTACTTGTCTTCAGAAGGGGAGTGTGTGGCCCGTCTCCCACAACCCAGGAGTTGGAAACTGAATAGAGATGCAGGCGTTGCTGGTGCTGGCTGACGTTTACTGAGTACTTAATCAACCTGAGTGCTTAGCCTTTCTGCGCCTGGGTTTGCTCATGTACCAAATGGAGATAATAGTTCTTATTGAAGAGACAACGAGGGAAGAGTTAGTTGAGCCACTGCATGTGATGTATTGTGGTTAATCAGAGTCTAGGTTTGAATCCTTCTCTGTCATTTCCTTCATGACTGTGGCTTGTGGGATTATGAGAACACTACCACCTACCTTTTCAGTTTGGTGTGATCATTAGTTATGATTTTGCCTGGCACACAAGAATAACTCAATAATTATTCAGTTACAGTAACAGAACTTTCCATGAAAAAAAAATAAATGTTTCATATTAATTTTATCAGCCCATTTTCTCTTCCCACTGAAACACTGGGATAGATTCTTTGGTTAGCTCTACTGTGCAATGAAAAAACACAGAGTTTTTTTTCTCGGTGCAGAGGGGCCGAGAGCTTGCAAGCCATGAGGCATCTTGATACAGAGCTGCCCTCTTTGCCCCTCTTTTCTGGCTGATGTGACAGGAGTTCCTGGGTCATGAGGTCAGAGCACATTGGTGAGTCTTTCAGATGCAAATACACATAGAGCTAAGCTAAGGGCTATATGTTTCATGCCAAGAAAACAGTGATTTGGAGCCATTGCTGGTGGCAATGGACGGAAAAGTGAAAAAAGTAGGGAAAGGAAAGAGACAAAGCAGGCAGGCATCAAGTATTTTATTTTTGTATTTTAAAAATTGAGATATAGAGGCTGGAGCGGTGGGTGAGTGGTTGGAGCACTTGCCTGGCATGCACGAGGGTCTGTGTTCAAACCCCAGAACTCAATGTTGTTTCTCCAACATTGAGTGTTGGAGAAACAAAGGCCACATGAAAAAATGGACAAAAATTGATTTTCTCTTTCTCTCACTCTCTCTTTAAAAAATTTAAGATAATTCACACATCACAAAATTAACCCCTTTAAATTATGTAAGTTAGCATTTTATAAGTGTATTCGCAAAGTTGTGCAGAACATAATGGGTAGCTAACATGCCCATTCTCAGTCCCTCCCCATTCCTCCTGTCCCTCCCTCCAGCCCCCGGCAGCCACTAATCTACCATCTGCGTCTTTGCTTTTGCTTGTTCTGGAGAGTGCGGGTGAAATCTCTATGTGCAGTGTTGCTTCCGGCTTCTTCCACTTGGTGTTTTTTTTTTAATTTATTTTTTATTAAGAGTATATAGAGATACAAATGAGAGGGAAACATTATCAGACCATCAATAACCAGAGTATATATACATATTTATCCAGGGGTAATTCCCAGACATGGATGACCACCTTGCATTTCATCCGTTGCAGTTACCCCCAGAAGAATTCTTGTATAAAATGGGTGTCTTGTGGAGGAATAACCTCTGCTTCTGAGATGGTTCATGCTTTTAAGATTCAAGCTTGTAGTAGCATGTATCAGCACTATGCTTCTTTTTATGATTGAATAACATTTCATTATATGAGACACCACTTTTCATTTACCTGGGCCTCAACTGTTGGACATTTGGGTGGTTTCTGCCCTTTTTGCTGTTATGAATAATGCTGCTGTGAATCCTCATGTATCAGTTAGTAGTGTGAATGTGTTTTCATTCCACTGAAGTACACTTAGGAGTGGGATTGATGGGTCATACAGTGTGTTAGTTGATTTTTCATCACTGATGTAAACAACTTAAGGGGAGGAAGACTCTTTTTGGATCATGGTTTCAGGAGTTTCAATCCATGGTTGGCTGGCCCCATTGTTTCTGGGACTGAGGTGAGTCAAGACATCATGGTGGCAGCTGCTCACCTGATGGCAGGTGGGAAGGTGAGAGGGGGTGGTGGAGAAGGGGAAGTGGCCAGGGATGTGATACACCCTGCTAGAGCACACTCCCAGTCTCCTACTTCCGCTAGCTAGGCCCACCTCCTACATTTTCTACCACCTCCTAATAGCACCATCAAATTACTGATCCATCAGTGGAGTTCACTGATGAGGTCTGAGTCCTCAAGATCCAGTCCCTTCCAAAGAGCCCCACCTCTGAACGTTGCTGCAATGGAGACTACGCCTTCAACACAGGAGTCTTTGGGGGACATTCCAGCTCCAGTCTATAGCATAGCCTTACTTTTTTTGAGGAGCTGTTAAACTGTTTCCTAAAGTGACTGACTGCACCATTTAACATTATCACTAGCAATGTATGAAGGTTGCAATTTCTCCACCTCCTAGCCAACAGCTGTTTTAATATTTTTAAATCATAGCTCTCGTAGTGTGTATGGAGTAGTTTCTCATGGTGATTTTGAATTGCGCTTCCCTAATGACTAATGATGTTGGGTATCTTTTCATGTATTTACAGGCCTTTGCAAACTTTCTTTGTAAAAATATTTATTCTAATTCTTTACCCAGTAAACACTGAGTTATCTTTTTTATTGTTGATAAGAGTTCATAAGAGTTCTTGATGTATTTTTGAATACAAATCCTTTAGCAGGTGTATGGTTGCAAATATATTCTTCCATTCCCTAGGTTGTCATTCTTTTTTATATTCTGATTTGAAGAACAAAAGTTTTTATTTTTGATGAATTCCAATTTTTTTTTTTAAAGAGAGAGGGACAGTGAGAGAGACAGAGAAAGAGAGAAACAACTTTATTTAGTTTTCACATGGCCTTAGTTGCTCCAACACTTAGTTGTGTATGTGGTGCTGGGGTTTGAACCCGGGTCCTCGTGCTTGCCAGGCAAGCGCTGAAACTGCTGAGCCACTGCTCCAGCCCCGAATTCCAATTTTTGAAACGTGTGTTTCTCGTACTTTTGGTGTTACGTCTGTGAGGCCATTCACTAATCCAGGATCATGAAGATTTATGCCTATTTATTCCTTCCAGGTATTTTATAGTTTTAACTCTAACATTTTGGTCTGTGATCTATTTTGAGTTAAGTTTTGTAGATGGCATAAGGTGAAGGTTCAAATCCATCCTTTCGCATGCATCGGAGATTCAGAATCATTTGTTGAAAAGGTGTTTATGCCCTCCATTGAATTGACATGGCAAACTTGTTGGACGTCAATTGATCTTAAGTAAAGAGATATATTTCTGATCTCTCACTCCTGTTCCATTGTGGATCTACTCTCATTTCCGTACCACACGCTCTTGATAACTATAGATATCTAGTGAATTTTGAAATTGGGAGGTGTGAGTCCTTCAACTTTTTTCTTAATTTTTCAAGGTTGTTTTGGCAACTATGGGCTCCTGGCATTTCTTTAGGAATTTTAGAATCATTGTGTTAATTTCTGCAGTGGGGGGAGGTGGAGCAAGAGAGCTAAATTTTTAACAAGGACTACATTGAGCTTGGAAATTTCTCAGGGAGTATTGACACACTAACAATATTAAGTCTTCCAGTGCTAGAACTTGGAAGTTTTTCCATCTATTTAGATTTTTAACTTCTCTGAACAGTAACAGTGTTTTGTAGTTAGTTTAAATATTGCACTTCATTTAAAATTTTATTTCTGGGGCTGGAGTGGTGGCTCAACAGTTGCAGTGCTTGCCTCGCATGTACAGGGTCGCAGGTTTGAACCCCAGCGCCACGTACACAAAGAAGTGTCAGAGCATCAAAAGCCACATGAAAAACTAAATAAAAATTGATTCTCTCTTCCTCACTCGCTCTCACTGTCCCTCTCTCTCTTTGAAAAGTTCTATTCCTAAGTATTTATTTTATTTTGATGCTATTGTAAGTGAATTGTTTTCTTAATTTGATTTCTGGATTGTGCATTGTTAGTGTACAGAAATGTGACTGATTTCCGTATATTGATCTTATGACCTGCAACCATGATCCTTGCAATAATGAATTTATTTATTAGCTCTATATACAAGATTGTGTCATCTGTATAGAGGTAGATTCACTTCTTTCCTTCCAGTCTTGATGTCCCCTCCTTTTCTAGCCCAATTTTCCCATTCTGTACAATGCTGTACAGAAATGGACATTCTTCCAAATCTTAGAGGGGACTTTTTTCATCATCAAGTATGGTATTAGCTGTGTCTTCCTTTTCTTTTTCTGTAAATGGCCATTGCAGGGTAGAGGACATTCCCTTCTATTTTTCATCTGTTTTATTGTGAAAGAGCTTTGGTGGATATAGTGTTCTTGAGTTTCTTCCTTTTAGCAATGTGACTATGTAATTCCAGTACTATCTGTCTTTCCTGGTTTCTGGTGAGAAATCTTATTAAGGATAGAATATTAACTATCTAATAATACTGTTAGTTATGCCTTGTGTGTGATGAATCACTTTTCTCTTGCTTCTTTTAGGATTCTTTCAACAGTTTGATTATGATGTTGGGTTTATCCTATTTTGGGTTTGTTTAGCCTTTTGGAAGTGCAGAGTAGTGCTTTTAAATCAAGTTTGAGAAATTTTGACTATTATTCTTTCAAATATTTTTTGTACACTTATCTATTTCTCTTAAACTTCTGGAAATACTATTAAGAAAATATTGATACACCTGATAGTGTCACACAGGTCTTTGAGACTGTTCATTTTTCTTCGCTCTTTTTGTTCCACAAATAAGACAAACGTAATTGATTCCACTTAAAGTTTGATGATTTGTCTTCTACTCAATTCTGATGTTGAGTCTCTCTGGTGAATTTTTCATTTCATTCATTGTACTTTTCAACTCCAGAATTTCTATGCAGTCCCTTTTTAGCTAAAGTTGTATTTTTTAGTTTTTTCATTATTTGAGAGAGAGAGAGAGAGAATCAATTTTATTTAGTTTTCATCTGATTTTTATTTTTCCAACACTTAGCTGTGCATGTGATTCTGCAGCTCAAAGCTGGGTCCTTGGGCATGCCAGGCAAGTGCTCTACCACTGAGCCACCACTGCAGCCCCCAAATTATACCTTTTTATTAATATTCTCTATTTGGTGAGGCACTGCTGCATTCTTACTTGATAGTTATTTGGTATAGTTTTTTTTAAACTTTTAAAACTATTTAAAATACCTGATTTAAAGTTTTTTACCCAGTAATTCTAATTTCTGGTCTTTCTCAGGGATAGTTCCTAATGACTGCTCTTCTTTCTGTCTATAGACCATAATTTATTTTTTCTTTACATTCTTTATATTTTTTTGCAGGAAACTGGACAGTTTAAATAATTAAATATAATTGCATCAATTCTGGATATCAATTCTGGAACCTTGCCAGGGTTCCTTCTTGCTATTTTTTTGTTGAGAACTTTGTTACTGTTTATTGTTGTTGATATTATTTTGATTTCCCTAAACTAATTCTGTTAAGTATTTTATTCCTTGTTGTTTGTGGCCACTGTATTCTCTGTTTGGTTAGCTTGGTGGTCAGCTAATAATTAGACAATTATTTCTTTAAATTCCTGGAAAAGACAAGTCCTCTAAATTTTCCAAAGAGCTCTCTCAGTGCTTGAGGTATGAATTCAACACTTGTTTATATAATTTGTAACTCAGCCTTAGCTTTTTCTTCCTGTTCACACAAAACCTCAAAGTGAGCCAGAAACAAGAGGTTGCAGCCTACACAGATCTTTCTGAGGCATGAGCATAGACTCACATATCTGTGTTCCCTTGCAGATCTCAGGAACTGTTCAAAGTGCCCACAGGACTTTCATCCACTTCTTTTTCTTTTACATTTTTTCAGTGGCTTCTTGTTTGCCCTAAGTGCTATCACTGACTAAGACAGCTGTTATGTTTAGTGATTACCTCTAAATATTTTCCACAAATGTCCCAGGAAAAAGGATCTTCCCACTATGCAAGCTCTGAAGCAGTTCAAATAGGACAAATCCTGAAATAGAAATTTTCCAGGGAACTGACGGACATGTCAAAGAATGAAAATCCTTTGACAACAGGAATTTGGAAGAACTTCAGTCCTATTCTGTCTCCTTTAGGTGACTTACAGACTTGCCGCATTCACTGTGACTTAGTGCTATTGTTTTTCAAGTCTACCATGGAGCTGGGGAGAGAGGGATGGAAACATTCCCATTTTAAAATGTCATGTGGCTTATGTTTATTTTTTAAAAATAAGATGCAGCTATTTTAGTAAATGCTGCCTAGATTGTTGCAAGCCTTTAGTCAATGTTCAGAATTCTGAAACTTTATTTTGACAACTGTTGGTCACAATCTTGTTGCTTTATAAAGGAGTGGATTTCGTTTCTTTATTCCACCATTCCCACTGATGTCATTCTCCCAAGTCATTTTTAGGAACAATTAATTGTTATTTTCACTGTGTTAGTGAAATATTTTCTCATATATTTAGCAAATCCTGCTAGAAACTCTCATGCCTTATGTAGACAAGATTTATTGTATAAATCAAGAGTGAGGGGCACATCTGGGCAAGAGGTTATAAAACAGAAACAAGAGGCAGGGAAGTAGGGACTTAGAGCCAGAGACAACAAGGAAAATACTTCCCTGCTCTGCCTCTCCTCCCAAATCCTGGAGGAGATTGCATGGGATGTGAGGCTCAAACTAATTTCATTTAAATTTCAGAAAGTTAGGAGCAATGCAGACCTCTGGCAATTTACCATCAGAACGTTTGCTGAGTATACATTGCAGCCAGGTGCTAGATATACAAAGCTCATTTGACTATGGCACAGTTTAGTGGACAAATAAATGATTAAAGCAGGAGAAATCTCAGTGGCTGAACACAGCAAATATTTATTTTTCACCCACATTGCCATCTGATACCTCCTCGTTAGCAGAGCAGGCTCCTCGCAGATACTCAGAGACCCAAGTTCCTCCTTGCGTGTCCCTTCTTCCTCAGGTCCTTGGAGTTCTCTCCCTTCAGCGTGAGGAGGGGGAAAGGAGTTAGGGCTGTGTGTGGGCAGTCACAGTGGGTCAACTCAGATGTGTACTTCACTTGTCTACATTCCCATGGCCTGAGCCATCAGGTGGACATACCTAAGTTCAAGAGAGGTGGGAAATGCAACCTATTCTCTTGCCATGGAGAGAATGGAAAGCAGAGAAAGAACACACACATCAGGTACCCACAGGACAGTGACGTAAGAGATCATGGGCAAGATCGTGGGAGCCCCTGAATGGGGGAAGGCTCCTAGCCAGGAGCTCTGGGAAAGTTTTTCTGGAGCATCCGTATGCAGCAAGGCCTCAACAGCCCAGATCTTTTGTTATAGAAGGGTGAAGGCAAATGGTCTGTTCTTCATAGTGCAATTTATCATCATATTCTCTAGATTAGTTCTAGAAAAGATTAGTGCTCTCTCTAGAAGTGCCTTCACAACTGCCAGGGCTGAATGATATTTAAGCACTTGGTTATTTATATATTATTTATTTTACTTTTTACTTATATACCAGTCTGAAAACTGTCAGTGGTTGTATTAAGATATAATAAAGAGAAAAATCCACAAATACATGAACAAGGGCAGTTGGAAATAAGGAAGGATTAATGGTAACAAATGATGGAGTAGCGAGGCATTGGCTTGAAAAGTAAAGACTCTAAAAGTAAAGTTATGTCTATAGCTGATACAAAGAACAGCCACCACCCTAGGGCTGTATTCCAACCATGACCGAACCAGCCTCTGCTGAGACGGAATAGTTAAGATGGGATGTCAGAGATGAAATAACTGAGATGGAATGGTGGCAACCGCATCACTGAGATGGAAAAGCTGAGACAGTATGGCTGAGATGGAATGGTGGAAAAAGAATGGTGGACATGGACTGGCTGAGATGGAATGGTGGAGATGGACTGGCTGAGATGGAATGGTGGAGATGGAGTGTTAATAGAATGGTGGAGATAGAATGGCT
>PVKS010038997.1:0-17573 GCA_004027875.1 Aplodontia rufa | reverse complement strand
GGTAGGTATTTCCTTTTTTTTTTTTACCTTATACTTGAATAGAGAAATCATTTTTTGGTCTTACAATAGATGATAGATGTATGATAGAGATAATAGATAGATAACAGATAACTTTTTTATATTTATATATACTTAATCCCATGCGCACATTGGTAATTTCTTGGGAAGCCAGACATCTGTCACCCACTGAACTATACTTGTCTTACTTTCCTCTTTGCCCTCTTTGTTCTGGCTACAGCTGTCTCTGCCTGGTGAGCTCTCTAAGAGCCCAGGGTAACGGTCATGACCGTGACCACTCACGAGAGGCTATGAAAGGATAAACAGGCAGCCACATGAACATGATGCTCTTTAATTACGA
This sequence comes from Aplodontia rufa, assembly GCA_004027875.1. Classification (NCBI taxonomy): domain Eukaryota; kingdom Metazoa; phylum Chordata; class Mammalia; order Rodentia; family Aplodontiidae; genus Aplodontia; species Aplodontia rufa. The sequence goes on along the minus strand of PVKS010038997.1, from coordinate 17,215 downwards.
GGTCCTACCATGGAAGGAAGGCCTGCAGACAGGCAGACACGTTCCAATTATACTAATACACCTTGTAAACATCAAATATTTTTATTCTGAGATTAAAGAGAACCTATATCCTCACAACACTCCTGAGACAGTGCATCTCAGGGCTGTTGCCAGTGCTGCTGGTGAAACAGGATTTCCTTTGGTTAAAATAGACTTTCACAAAAATAACAGAACAGCCCCAAGTCTGGAGGTGGTCAAATGTGACTTCCACTGCAAGTCGTCCAAAACTCTAAGTGTACTGTTTAAAAGACTTTAGAAAGGACAAGGTCCAGATTCTCAAAGGAAATGGATTACTCTTGTCTCTTTCAGTTTTTACCCTAACCGTACAGAGTATTCTGTCAGCTGGTGTTCTTGGTTGGTCTTGAGGCTGGAATCTGCGCATGGTGTGGGTGACTTGCCTTCACTCGACGTCTGTTCTCCCTGGGCCACAGGATGAGACGGAAGTGACTCAGCCACATTTCTTTTTATCCAGGTCAGCCAGAGACCAGTGGCCTGAATGTGCTAGGTGAATGATCTGGGCGCCTAGCCACTGGTTCCAAGCTTACCTAAGGAGAAAGGGTGATGAACTTGAACAAAAACAAGCATCACGTGCCCTTCTGACAGTAGGCCTTTGGTGGGCTACCATAACATGAAAAAAAAGAAAAAGAAAAAGGAAAAGATATCTTTGGAATTAAGAATACAGGAAGGCCTGGGTTCTACCCTCAACATGCGAGTGCAAGCGTATGCGCACATACAATCTTTGTTGATGCCTAGGAAAATTCAGTACACAGAAAAGCCAACAAATACTTGAAACTATCCTATTGAGACATAAACAACCATTTCCCACTTCTCAATCACATTAATCTCAATTTTTGCATGTCATTTCCTCAAAGTGGATGTTAATTCTGCACATTGGGGGAGATTATGTATGCTTTATGAGTTCCTCTACAGAGCACAGCCTTTCCTGGCCCATGGTAAAGCAGGCGATTTACAAATCCAGACCAGGGACTCTCATGCCCTAGTGGATTTTATGGCAAAGTTCTAAGACACCTGGGGACTACGTGAATGGCTCAAAAGGCAGGAAGTGGGCAAGATCATTCTGAGGAAAAAAAAAAAAAAAGATGGCTTCGTCCTCATGCCCACCCACCCCAGCCTGGCTTTGGACAGATTAAGGTACCAATCCAGGGAAGCCCTGAGAAGGTGCCTTCATACAAGCACGGTGGGTGCTGAGTGGGAGAAACAGGGCTTCTAGTCCTGTGGTTTACACATTCCAACAGTGGGAGCTCTAGGCTCAGTGTGGGCTGGGGGAACCCTGGCACTCATCGGCCCATTCACTCAGTAAACACCCTAACTACTGAGCTACCACTTATCAGGCACTGTGGTGAGTGCTTGGTTGGAAACATGATTTGGACAAAACCTACAACACTCAAGCTGCTCATAGTCTAGTACAAAAGAGAGGTAAATAAATGATTACAGATTTAAAAAAAGTCAATCATAACACAATATGAAAAGAACAGAAAATACCAAGATGGCACAAAAGAGAGAATGATTATCTGGTAGGAGCAATGAGGTGAGAGGGAGAGGGGTGAGGGAAGGGAAGGCTTTGGTAACATAAGCCAGGTCTTAAGAGGGGAGGGACACGCCTGTAATCCCAGTGATTCAGGAGGCTGAGGCAGGAGGATTGCATGTTTGAGGCTGCCTCAGCAACTTAGCAAGACCCTCTCTCAAACTAAAAAATAAGAAGGACTAGAGATGTAGCTCAGTGGTAGAGCCCTGGCCTCACCTATGGGAGGTCCTGGGTTCAATCCCCAGAGCTGAAAAAAACAACTGATCAGGAAAAATGAGAAAATAAAATTTTAGGGGTTGGGGATTTAGCTCAGTGTCAGAGTACTTGCCTAGCACGCACAAGGCCCCGAGTTTGGTCCTCAGCCCCGAAAAAAAAAATTCTAAGCAGATATAGTGATCAATAGAAAGGCCTAGGGTTGTGAAATATCACAGAACCTGAAGGTAACATCAGGATTTCAGAATGATCAAAGGTACTGAAGACAAGGTAAGGAGGCCAGGCCATGGGGACCGCTAAATATCATACTATATCCATCTGATACTCTTGGGAAGTCACAGAAAGTTGTTGAGAGCAGCAACAGAGCCATTTAATCTGAAATGTGCTTCAGAAAGATGGACCTAGCTGAGAAGAGGAAGATAGATTACATGAAAGACAATGGAAAGCAAGAGACCAAATGGAAGGTTCTTCCCCAAGTGAAGGGTAAAGCTCTCACTGTGGCGGAGACTGTGGGAATGGAGAAGACAAGAGAAGTTGGAGCCAAGTTTAAAAGGCTGAATCATGTCAGGATTTAAGGAGAAAGGGGCAATTGAGTTCAGAATGACTCCTGGGTTCTTGAGTGCTGCAAGATGGTGACGCAGGGGGGCAGCTTTGAGGAGGGTATATTGGATGATGAGTTGAGACTGGAATGTTTTGAGGTTGCAATTTCCACTGCACACGCAAGTGCAGGAGGCAGGTTAATGCTGATCATGTATATCTAGGGGCCATATGGGTGTTCAAATGAAGACAACAAATGAGATCGTCCAGGGAGAACACTTGGAATAAGAAGGAAGGTGAAGAGGGTGGGAGCTGAGATGATGATGAGCAGAGACTCACCTCTTCATAACCAGCAGAGCCTGAGACACTAGAGATGTTTTTAAATTAGAAAAGAGCCCAGCGGAAAAGCACATATGAATGAGAACAGTAAAGGAACATTAAAGATGCAGAGATTGACTTCTAATAAGTACAATAAGTTCCTGCTAAAATTTACTGTACTTAACAATAAATATCAAATTCTCACTAACTGGTACATTTCATAAACTTCTTCTTCTTTAAAAAACTTTTCCTTAAGTTTTGTGTATGAATCGCAGTATATCAAGTGACCTTGTTTCCAATTTCCAAATTGCTTTTACTTTTAACAAAAACTGAAAGTGATGCTTCTGAGCAGTAATGGATGAGTATTAGGAAATTGAATCCATATCAAACACTTTTTTTGCTAGACTTACTAATGCATTATGAAAACTCCCACTTCTTTAAATTAAAAATAAAAGTCCACTTTCCCATAATTTAGATTAAAAAGGCTGCTTCTTGTTTACTGGGGATTTTTCATAGTTGCAGCTTAAATTCTGGATGATTGTTTTACAAGGCAAGGAAGACGTAGATCCTTCTACAAAAAGAGGAACTTTCACAATTAGTGAAAACCAAGAGTGCTGACAGGAGGGCTGGGGGAGATGATGTTACTCCAGTGACTGATGAAGGAAGCGGGCCCCTCCGGCCACCTTCCCACACTGAATGTTGGCAGGACCCAGCTTACCGAGGCTATTCACGTGTTTGATCTGACTCCTGAGGCAGGTACCACAAGAAAGAGCAAAATGCCTATCTTTGCTTCTAATATTGAAACCAGCTGTGTTTATTCCTCTCTGACCACCTCTCCCTCCGTCTCCCTCAAGTAGTTTGAACAGACAAAATGTTTTCAGACCAGACGGGCAAACTTTCAGCTTCATGGTACATGTGACTTATTAGTAAAAGCCTTTTGTAGACTTGTTTTCAAAAACTACAAGCACCCAGTAGAAGTGTGGTGATGTATAAAAGGATGGCCTTCTTTTAGAAGAAGAAACTTCAAAGCAATCCCTGCATCCCAGAATTTACTACTTTTCTGGTAAATATTAACTGTTTGGACCAGAGAATTTTAGGGTTTTGGTTGAACTCAAAGATTAAGAGCCTGTTGGGTGCAGAATTTCTTTTTGTGTTCTGAGCCAGAAAACCTCATCCACTGGATGAGGATGACGTAACAAGTGGATCACTCAGAGACAGTGGGACGAAGGTTCACTTTGGCTTCCTGGAAGAGACATCCAGCAAGCGCGTGGGCAGGGCCCAGGGGTAGGTGCTGGGGCGAAAAACACTAAGAAGCAAGGGTGGGCAGGGCCTACTCAACACAAGTGTTCACTGCAAATTAATAAAGCAAAGGAGGTTGTGGAAAGCAGGGTTTTAAAGTATTGGATACATGACTTTTAAGGACCTGAGAAGTACTGTAAAATAACTGCTATATTAATTATAAGTAATGCATATGAGTTTGTTAGAAAATGGACCCTAGAGACTACTGGGCTTGGAATGGATGGGGGGTCTTGGTCTGATAGGCTTCTTCCACCCTTGTTCTTAAGATGCCCTCTCTGGACCCAGCTCACTCTCTAATTTCACCTTCTTTCACGCACTCACCACCGCTTTCCCTCCTATGCTTCACAGGAGCTCAGTTAGACCATTGCTAGTTTATGCAGGCACAAGTTACCTTCCATTCTCTAGAGAATCAGCCTCAAGCAAAACCCGTGAGCAACATATCTTTTATAGAGGGACTCGTGCACTCGTCTGTGCTGCCCCAGCATCTCCAGCTTTCTAACTCTCTGTGATCATAACAAGGACATCAGGTAAGCTCTTCACCGTATGCAGAATGATACCCCAAGATCTCTGACAAAAACCAAGATGGCATAAAAAACAGTATCTTGAGAAACAAAAGGAGAGAAATATAGGCACAGCAAGGACACTGATTCGTGTAGTTGAGATTTAGTGGAACTTAGCACAGGACAGCAAGCCAGAAACACGTCTGGAACCCACTTTTGTCCCCCACTCACTGGACAGAAGTTCACTTTCCCTTTGCTGAAATTGCTCCATTGTATAATTTGAATTGTGCACCCACCTACCTGGGAAACACAATTACCTGTTTTGTTAATTCAAGTACACATTTGTACCAAGTTTTATATTTGTGTGAAAAGCAGTATTTTCCAAATACCTATTCCTCAGGAGAAAATTTCTGTCTCCAAGCTTCTTAGTGTCTAAAGAATAAGGTCACTTGGCAATTAGAGGTACAATAATAGCTCCTTGTCCAGCACAGAGTCCCTTAAGCCTGAACAGAAGATTTTATTTTTCAGCTAAGAAAGCCCGACTGATGGTTCCAGATTGAATCCCATAGGCTTCAGTACTCAATGGAGTCACTGTAGGTTCAGAGTTTAGTCATCCGAAACTCAACTTCAGGACTGGAGTGGTAGCCATGGCATGCACAAAGACTGGGTACAAACCCCAGCACCACATGCATAACCAAGTGTTAGAAAACCAGATAAAAAACTAAATAAAGTTGATTCTCTCTCTCTCTCTCTCTCTCTTTTAAAAAGAAAAATTAAAAAAAAAAAAAAGAAACTCAACTTCAGTCATTTGAGCCAATGGGGACCATGCTCTAGGCAATGGGATCATGCATCCAAAGCCATCTGAGAGCAACTGATCAGAACATAAATGAGCAGGTGAGCTGTCCTGATGTGAGATGAGTCCACTCATCTGCAGACCCACTGTGGACCAATTGCTTAGTGAGCTCAGCTTGGGAGCAGAGGAGGAAGCTGGTGGTTGTTAAAGCATAGCTCTTTCTGGACTTATTCGTAGGGTGCTCATGTCCTCCAAAGGAGATTTCCACACCTAGAACTGAGGCTGGATGCCCTGAAACAGAACACACTGATGTCTGAAGAGAGCTGCAGACTCTTCTGATGCCTTGCCTCTTCCTAGGCCCTATAAATAACATTCCTTTCTATTATTACAGCCCAACAATTATTCAAATTGAAACGCAGCCAAGGAGTTCACAGCTTTTGAAAGAGGCGTACTTCCAAGTTTTTGTGTACAATATCTTAGGACCGTGCTCAGGATTTTAACAAACTACACCTGGGTAAGCTTCCTTTTCTATTGATCCTTCTTAGTTTCATTTCCCGAGATGGATTTCCTTGCCTCATTCCAAATTTTGAGAGCATACTGCCAAAGGGACTAACTACCAACACATCACTGTCTCTGAAGACAGAGTCAAAACATGCCTCATATGTATTATGTGTGCCTGGGCATTCCTAAATATGTTATACCATATGATGAGGAAACCAAACCCACAAAGGCTATAATTAGCTTTATCTCAAAAAATAATGATCCATGAACCAGTTGGCCCAAAAGTCAATAGAGTTATTTAAAAATATGCAATTCCTGATCCCCATACCAAACCCGTATGTTAGTATTCTTAGGTGAGACCTAAGAATCTGTGTCTTTTCACTTGCCTAGGCATTATTATATATTATACGTTCCTGTTTAGGAACGTACACTAGAGAAGTTGCCAAGCCTCTTTGATCCTTAGTTTCCTTATCTGCAAATTGTTTATCATACCTTCCCTTCAGGACTTTTTCAAAGAATGAAAGAAACTAATGAGCACAAAGTAGATTCTTTAGATATCAATAATAATAATAGAATAGCAATGCCAGCGAGAAAGGCCTGTGTCTGGAGCAAGAAAAGTCAACTCAAAAGGGACTGAGTACAACAGTGAGGAGCAGGTATCGCCGAAGGTGTTAGGGCCCCATTCGTCCAACAGGCAGAGTGCAGCTCCCAGCGCAGGCCAAGCTGTCAATGCACAAAGCAGAGCAAAAGAGATCAGGGATGTCCCAACTGGAGGGAGGAACGCAGCCACAGGAATCCTAGCTCCTTGGAAATCCAGGCCAATGAGCAGCCCAAGGAAGCAGGCAGCTAAGCCTTGGTTATCCCATGGGGACTCTGCAGCAAGTCCCAGTCCCTCACACACAGAACAAGGAACCTGTTCTGGCCTGATTCCAAAGGAGGGACTTTAAGCCAAAGAACAGAGCAGAAGCCCAAGTCTCAAAACTGAAAAGGGCAGGGCCTAGGGCTCCCCAAATTCTTCAGAAAGCTTCAAGATGAGTCCTTGTCATAAACTGGTTTGACTCAAACGAAAGTGACACTGAGACCACAGAAACAGTGGGGCTGGATGGATCCAAACAAAAAGGTAGTGGAGTCATTACTTTGAGAGGGTACCTGGCTTAGACAAGGATCTTGTTTGAACAAGTTAAGAGAAGAGGGTAGGAGAGAGTAGGAGGCCAGACAGTAGGTGGAATCACATGATGAGAGAAAATAAAGGCCTTCTCCTTGCCCTTTCTTGCCTGGTTTCCTTCTCCTTCCACATTTTCTGAAAAGAGAAAGACTAAAACTGTACCAGTATGTAACTAGGGAAAATATTCAGAGAAGCACCTGAAGAGTGGACAGGGCTAGGTGACACACTGGTGGGGTTGTACTAACAGGACAAATTGGAAGGCATGAGGCACACAGAAGAGGGTCTGAACAAGACGTCAGATACTAAGTGAAAGCAGTAGAGAATTTTGGGGAGGGATGTGAGAATGGGAGCACTAGAGAATCAAGACTTTGCTGAAAAATTCAAATGTTAGTTGGTCTCAAAGAATGATGGGAATTCTTGATTGGGTTATACTTCTTTAAATGCAGCACTTAATGAGACTGGTCCACATGGGTCCCCATTGTTAGACAGCTGAAGTTAGCGGGATGTGAAATTCTGGGCTCACATCTAGCCCTTGGTGGACCTCTTCCATTATCACATCTAGAGACTGAGAGCAGGATTTATGGGTACAAAAAGATGAAGCACTCCTGCTGAAGCCTCTGGGCCAACATGCCAGCCTCAGCCCTTCCCAGAGTGCCTGCCATGCCCGTTGTGCGGCTCCTTGGCCCCTCTTCATACCACGTTATCCTCATGCCCTCGGCCCCCTGAGTTTTGACCTTAATGTAAGTATCAGCACTGATGTACCCCAACCTGAGTCTGCCCCATCCCTAGTCCACTTCATCCTGCTAGCAGCTCCCAGGCTCGGGTTCACTTGCCATTTTTGTGCACACCCTCACCCCAGCAACCAAGGAGATTTGGGAAGATGCCCCCTCCAATAGCACACTCCAATATGGGTGATTCTTTCCACCAATCAATCAGGAGCCAGAAGGAATAAGCATTAAAGTCCTACAATAGGAAACTCAGTTCCAGACTCAAAACAATAAATAAATAATTTTTAAAAAAATGGAGGAAGCCTATGCAGGAAAAAGGAGATGAACTATTCCAGAAACACCAACTAGTTCAATGCAGTGAGGATAAAGAGAGGTTTCAGCTACATAAGGCTCTAGTGTTCTCAATCGGACCCAACACATGAGGTTTGGGAGCATTAGAAGAATTATGACACTGGACTTACACTGTACTTGGAGCGGGTTTTTTGTTTTTGTTGTTGTTTGGTTTTGTTGGAAAAATATAGAACCCAGAAGAGAGGCAAGGGATCAAAGGATTGGGGAATGGGAAGAGGGAGTAAAGGGGTGTGGTGGGGTGGGGATAATTGACCAAATTATATTGCTGTATTGTGTGCATCTAGGAATAAGTGACAATAGATCCCATCATTATGTCCAACTATAATGCACTAATAAAAATTTTTTTAAAGTATTCTATCCCTTTTCACCAAGACGGCACAAAAGGCTAAGAGGATCCTGCCCATCCCAAAGCCGAAGCCAGAGCAAAAGCTTTGAAGCCCAAGAAGGCAGTGTTGAACAGCATCAACAGCCATGAAAAGAAGATCCACGTGTCACTTACCTTCTGGTGGCCCAAAACAATGCAGCTCTGCAGGCAGCCCAAATATCCTCAGAAGAAGGCCCCAGGAGAAACAAGCTTGACCACTATGCCATCCATCGTCAAACTCCCCTGAGCACTGAGTCGGCCATGAAGATCCAAGTCAACACACTTGTGTCGATGGTAGGTGTCAAGGCCAACAAACGCCAGCTGTAAAGAAGCTCTATGATATTGATGTGGCCACAGTTAACACTCCAGTTAGGCCTGATGAAGAGAAGAAGGCACACCCATTTGGTTGGTTCCTGATTATAATGCCTTGGACATTGCCAACAAAATTGGACTCATCTAAACAGAGTCCAGCTGGTTAATTCTAAATATACAGGGTTTTTTTCTTCCAACATAAAAAAAAAAAAGGATTCTTCAACACCTCGCTCCCTGCATGGCAGAGGTACTGTTGATTCCCTGTGCCATCAAGTTTGGCTCTTAATGAGCACTTAGATTTTCAAGAAAGAGTCGGAGGCAGGAAAGAGGGACGAGGGTGGCAAGAGCTGGGCACCAGGAAGAGAGGCAATGGTTAGTGGGGTCAGTAATAGAGAGGAAACTCAGGACGGGAAGCAAGATTGGAAGCGAGGGGAGCGACTGAATATTTGCTGAGCACCTATCAATTGAGGGAGGCTGGTAGGAGTTTTGCGTGTATCATTGCCCTTAATTCTTGTAGTAACTCTAGGAAGCATTGTCTCTATTTTTTTCAAACTAACAGAACTGAGGCTCATTCTCTCAAGCTGCATCTAATTCATGGCAGAGTCAGAGCTGAACACCTGCATGTCTGATATTAAAGCCTGGGCTTGTTCCCATAGCACCAGTGAGCATGAAGCAAATACCACTGAGCGACAGAGAAGCAGCCCCAAAAGTGTGCCATGCGTGAAACCAAACAGTAGCTGTGACTGTCAAGATAAACTGGGAAGGTGGTGGGTGGTGAAGTAAGTGGGGGCCAGGTGTTCACAGAGCCTGAGCTGGAGGAGAGCTGAGCCAGGATTCTGTACATCATCCTCTCTACTTTTCTATATGTTTGGAACTTTCCATGAGACAAAAATTCTTTGAAATGTGCCCTGTGAGCAGGCGAGGCAGCACACACTCTTTGCCCTGATTTTACCCAGGCACTGTAAGGGCTCTTGGCTTTGGGACTTTCAGTTATAAAACTGAGGATACGTAGGAAAACTACTCCGGAAACCCAGACTTATTTCCATTTAGTAAAGAATTCTCACACTTTTCTAGGAATTTACTTCTGCATTCTGCAAGTGCACACATTAGGCAGAGTTCCATTGAAGGGACCATTTTCAGGAACTTCTTGTTACATAAAGTAAGAGATTTAAGAAAGATCCATTCCTTATAATACTGTTAAAATGAGAAAATGCAGGATATAAAAACCACATTTGAGTCATAAAATGAATTTTATTCAACTACATTTATAGAAGAAGGAAATATACAAAATCATCACAATGGGTTTATTTCTCTGGTTGTATGAACTTGGCATTTTAGAAGCAGAAGACAAATATCTTAAAGGAAGTTCTTTTTAATGGACTTTAGAAACACAATGGGATCAATTAAAATCTTCTCTGTTGGGGCTGGAGCGGTGGCTTGGCGGTTACAGCGCTTGCAGCGCTTGCCTGGTATGTGCAAGTACACGGGTTCAAACCCCAGCACCCACATGCACAACTAAGTGTCAGAGAAACTCAATAAAAATTGATATAAAAAATCTTCTCTGTTGTTAGTCTAGTAGTGCTTTTTCAGTCATTAGTAACAGCTACTAATCCAACAGCCATCATGTACCAGGCAATACATAGATTCTTTCTTTCTTTCCTTCTTCCTTCCTTCTTTCTGCCTCTCTTCTTTGTTGGGGGTGGGCAGTACTGAGGATTGAACCCAGGGTCTTGTACTTGCTAGGCAAGTGCTCCATTACTGAGCTACACCCCCAGCCCTCTTCTGGCTTTTATTTGGAGATAGGATCTTGCTAAGTTGCCAAGACTGAAGTCAGCCTTCCAAGCACCTGGGATTATAGGAGTGCACCACAGTGCCTAGCATCCGCAGAGATATCTTTATCAAACTACCTATCTTTCTAGATTTATATCTGATATACTTCAGAATGTGTATATGTATGGAAAATCAGAGTCAATAAAAGAGCAAAATTAAAACCGCCATGGAGGGGCTGGAGCAGTGGCTCAGTGGTTTCGGCACTTGCCTGGAAAGCCTGAGGACCTGGGTTCAAACCCCAGCACCATGTACACAACTAAGTGTTGGAGCAACTAAGGCCATGTGAAAAACTCAGTAAAGTTGTTTCTCTCTTTCTCTGTCTCTCTCACTGTCCCTCTCTCTTTAAAAAAATAAAAGTAATCCTATAAAAAAACCGCCATGGATATTTCTAATTACAATAATACTGCAAATTTGATATTTTTAACTTTCACTTTACTGATGCAAAATTAAGACTCAGAGGAGTTAAGAAAGGGCACAGTGAGTTTGAACTCCAAAGCCTGCCCTGTTCCATCACCCCTTACCATTCTAGAATGGAGAAAGGGTCCAATGCAGATTTCTGGAAGAGATTGACCACAGCTTTACATCCCTGACTGTGTCTTGGGTTTCCTCTGCTCTGTCCTGATTCATATTCTCCAGTTTTCTCAGTCTGGCCAGGCCAGAGCTGATTAATCACCAAGACAGCCTGGCTTATCCTTCCTTCTCTGAGCTGGCAAACTGAATCCAATCATCCTGCTCTATGCATTGATTACCCCTGATTTACACTGCAATATGACCATTCTGTCAAAAAAAATGCTCATATAATTATTTGGCTAGGATTTAATTATGAGCCTTGGAAGGGAGGGGTCTTCTCTTAAAATGCTGCTTCATTCAGTGGAAATAGACCAAGATCACTTATCCTCTCTCTGACAGCAGAAGCTACTTTGAGCAGTGTGGTAACCAAGATGGAGCAGAGTGCAGGAGGTGGATCAGGGTCTCTGAGGAGCCTAGAAGTAGACATTAAAGCCAGGGAAAAGTCAGGAACCTGGGTCAAATAGTTTGCAGACAGCCGCTAGCTGGGCTACTGCTGCTGGCAGTCCCTTGAGTTAGGTAGGCAGGTTGGACAGCTCACAATGGGCCACAGAGAGCCCACAGAGAGCCATCCAATCAGTAAGCCAGGTCTGAAAATCACAGGCTCTGAGTGGCCGCATATGACTGTGAGGCCTGCAGCAAACCTAATCTATTGTCCTCCTGGTGAAATATCGAGACACCTGCTCCTTGTGGCAGGAAGGTTTCCTGTTCTGTGAAGTGTGTTGAGTAACTCAATAAATGGTATTATATACAAAGCTCTATTTTACAACAAATTCCCCCAGAAATGGCCAAATCATTTCCCCTGGTGACTAAGGCTGCCCACCACACACCAGTTCCCCCGTGATGGGTTAACCACTGTGGTGACACAGCTGTGTGCAAGTCCTGTGGCCTCTCTCACCTAGGCGGGCCCCAGTGGGGGCTCAGCTCCATCTGTTTTCCAGGCAGTCAGCCAGAGATTTAGATGTTAATCAGTAATGAATACACCTATCCTCCATCTCTTCTTCGTTTATTCAAATTTCAGTAACCAAACAGTACTTCTGCCCTGGGCCTCACAAGAGAGCTCAGCTATAACAACAGGATTGGATTTAAAGGGAGAAAAGCTCTGGAATGTGAACTTTTTAAGAGAGCCTTTTTTTTTAAGTGAGAGAAAGAGCCAATTTTAAGAGCTTTTTTTTTTTTTTTTTAAGAAAAAGAGAGAACCAATTTTATTTAGTTTTTCATGTGGCTTTTGTTGTCCCAACACTTCGCTGTGTACATGGTACTGAGGTTCAAACCCAGGACCTCACATGTGCCATGCAAGCGCTGTAACCATTGAGCCACCGCTCCAGCCCCAGGACCATTTTCTTAAGAAAAGCAACACCTGGGGCTGGAACGGTGGTTCAGCGGTTACAGCGCTTGCCCAGCATGCGCAAGTACACAGGTTCAAACCCCAGCACCCACTTACACAACTAAGTGTCAGAGCAACGAAAGCCATGTGAACAACCCAATTAAAAAATTGATTCTCTCTTTCTCTCTCTCTCTCTCACTGTCCTTCTCTCTTTAAAAAAAATTTAGAAAAATAAATAAAAGCAACACATAAGAGGTGGTATATCTAATAGAAGCATATCATCTACCTGTGTGAAATTAAGAACAAACCTGGCCTGAGTGAGCTACATGTTAATTCCTAAAAGCAATGATTGCTAAAGAAACTGCCTGATTCCCTGATGGTGGGCAAGGCATATACCTCAGCAAGAGGATTAAAGTAACCCACTGTAAATGATACGGTCAGCTGCCTTGACCTCAGCTGCCTAGCTACGGACTTCAGTAAGTCGCGCTGCTGTCTGCCCTTTGCAGAGATCCCAGGCGGCCAAATCACAACCGATCACTTTGGGACAATGTAGATTTGTCCACCCCGCTTCACATTTGACTGCAATTCCAAACAGGAATGCTGAAGATTTCTTAAGATAATTAAAATATGGAAGAAGAAGAAGAAGGCACTTGAACCTTAGGAATTTAGAGAGAATTCCTGCTTTCAGGTACTTTTTTCAAATAACTGTTTTTTTGCTGTTTTTAAGGATTAGGACATTCCACACCCGCCATACCCCTGGTACTAGGGATGGAATCCAGAGGTGCTCTACTAGTGAGCTACTTCTTTGTATTTTTGTATTTTGAGATAAGGAATCACTAAGTTGCCTAGACTGGTCTCGAACCTGGGGTCCTGCTGCCTCAACCTCTTGAGCAGCTGGGATTACAGGCATGACATTTTATAAAATAGCTTAAATGATTTGAAAAATGTTGTCTCAGCTATTTGTTCTATTTTATATTTTAATGATTAAAACATTAGCAGCCTTGCTGGGGGAGATGACATACACTTATGATCCCAGCCTCAGGGGAGGCTGAGGCGTGAAGATCACAAGTTCCAAGCCAGTCAGGACATCTTAGTGAGACTCTATCTCACAAAAAATAAAAAAAAGGGGGGGACTGGGGATTTAGCTTAGTGGCAGAGCGCTTGCCTAGCATGCGAAAGGCCCTGAGTTCGGTCCTCAGCCCTAAAAAAATTTAAAAATAAATAAATAAATAAATAAAAATAAAAAAGGGATGAGGATGTAGCTCAGTGACACAGTGCCCCTGAATTCAATCACCAGTACCGTGAAAAAAAATTAGTAGACCTATATCAATTTCATTTACCTTCAGAAACACCCTTGTCTGCCTGTATGTGGTTTGGGGTTATGTGGGTATTTTGTTTTTGTTTTTGGTTGTTGTGTTTTTGGGTTTTTTTAGTATGAAGGGAAAATGGTGGGGAAATACATATTATATTTTATCAAACCCCAAATGTGAAAATAGTTTGAGACCCTGCTAACGCGGCTGCAGCTGGGTTCATTGAAGCCTAATTTAAATGTCGGTAACGCATGATTCTGCCCAGAAGTGCTGACTACCACTGGGCAGAAACCATGTCCATTTTGCTGTATAATATTAATAACAACAATCAGCAGAACATTATCATAAATATTTTGAGTGAAGCCCCCAAACTCTATTTCAAGGTTTTTAAAAAAATCTGATTTTTCCAGGCAGTGGTAAACCACAGAGAAGCCAGGCTTAATTAGAGAAGAAATAAGAAACCAGAAACTGAACATATGGTTCACAGTCCGGACTCCTCAATCACATGACTCAGTCTTTCACCCATTGTTCTAGCAATGCTCTAGAAGCTGGGGACACAGAGTTAGATAAGGTTATGATCTATGACCTCAAGGAAGCCAAAGTCTAGTGGAAGAATGCATCAAAAATCTCAGACTTCAGTTGTAACATGTTTTCTGAGTCACACACACACACACACAAATGGGCAGAGAAATGAATGATAAATTAACTCCAGTCAGAAAGACAGCATTCAGTGCCTGAGTAGAAAAAAGTGTAGAAAGGAAGTGTACATAAGTCCCTTTGCTGAAGTGCTATAAGAAGATAAGTAAATCGGGATAACGCTGTCATTCAAAAGGATATGTGCCCCAATTTACCTGCAAGAACCTGGTAGCAGCTAAAATAGACTTAGTTTCTGTCCTAACAATACTAGGTAATGCTTAAGCAGTGCTTACGATGTGTCACATAATAGTTTGAACACTTTACATATATTTATTATGTTATTTATTTAGTCCTCAAATAACCTCATGAAGTAACATTATTGTTCTCAGTTTACAGATAAAGAAAGTGAAAGGATTGTATTTCATCAAATATTATTCAGTTAATAAGTGGTGGAGCCATGATCTGATCACAAGAATCTGGCTCTAGAGACTGTTCTCAGCTTCTGTGTTGCAAAACTTATTTCTAAAGTAGATTATATTAGGGGCTTGGGGATGTGATTCGTTGGTAAAGCACTTGGTTGGCAGTGTAAGGTCCTGGGTTCAATCCTCAATACCATACACACAATAAAAGAACTATACATAAACACTTTCATCTACTAAATTTGTTTCTCATAAGTACAGGTAAATAATTCTGAAATTATTTTACATTATACCAGAGTAGACCAAATAATTAAAGAGACAGTGAATGATGGGAGCCAGGTTTCTTACTACTGGAGAGGGAGTTACAGAATGACAAGGAAAGCTAGAATAAACACTGTGAAGCTAATTTGCAATCAGAAACGTCAGTGTAGGGGCTGGAGCGGTGGCTCAGTGGTTATGGTGCTTGCCCGGCATGCACAAGTACACAGGTTCAAACCCCAGCAACCCATGTACACAACTAAGTGTCAAAGCAACTTAAGCCATGTGAAAAACTCAATAAAAATTGATTCTCTCTGTGTCTCTCTCTCTCTCACTGTCCTTCTCTCTTTAAAAAAAAAAAAAAGAAAGAAAGAAAGAAACATCAGTGTAATAATATAACATTTGGGTTTCTATATATACAGAAATATACATACATACACATACGTGTGTGTGTATATATATGTTTTAGGTATGAAGAAGTCCTTACTGAAATAATAACAGAGTAATACTTTTTTTGTTTTTGATACTAGAAATTGAACTCAGGAGCATTTTATCACTGAGCTACATCCCTAGCCCTTTTTAATTTTGATTTTCAGACAGGGTCTCACTAAGTTGCTGAGGGTCTTGCTAAATTGCTGAGGCTGGCCTTAAACTTGGGATCTTCCTGCCTCAGCCTCTTTGGGTGCTAGAATTATAGGCATGTGCCACTGTGACTGGCACAGAATTACACTTCTAACATCCTTTTCACTTGCATACACACAGATTTTCTAGCTGTGCCTGTAAAGAACCAAGAACCAATGAGACAGGCTGGAGCAGTGGCTCATTGTTTACAGCGCTTGCCCAGCATACATGAGTATACGAGTTCAAACCCCAGCACCCACATACACAACTAAGTGTCAGAGCAATGAAATCCATGTGAAAAAACTAAATAAAAATTGATTCTCTCTCTCTCTCTGTCACTGTCTTTCTCTCTTTAAAAGAAGAAGAAGAAGAAGAAGAAGAAGAAGAAGAAGAAGAAGAAGAAGAAGAAGAAGAAGAAGAAGAAGCAGCAGCAGCAGCAGCAATGGAACCCCAGAAACAATGAGCACACCCACCACCTAGATTTTGGTTTCTAAATGCCATTTTCCAACAAAAAGGAACCAGGCTCCTCAGAGAGGTGACTGATCTAGGACTGAAACAAGGAAAATGGAAGATGGACATGAAGCATCTTACAGTACCAGAAAATATGGAATTGCTTAAAAAACAAAAGGATGGGGGCATATCAAGGGTCATAGGAACCAACCCGAAAGAGCAACTGATGGTCATACCTGCAACAATTCAAGCAATAAAAAAAAAAAAAATCTCGTATGGAATTATTGCCCAAAGTATAAAATAAGCATACCCAAGTTTATACTGACATAAGTAAGTGATTGGGGAAGTGAACAAATAGAGGAACTGAGACAAGTTTTCCTTATGGAAGAATTCCAGATACAGAGACAACCTCTATGCTGGGAGGTGAAGCTTATCCCTTCCCTTTTCTTTGCTTAAGGACAGGCTAAATTTAATGACTCACTTCCAAAGAATACAGTAGGGAAGTGGAAAAATAACATCTTTAGAGTGGAGAAAAGTGCCTGGCAAATGCTACCTTAGTCAAATAACAAAGGTTAACATCCTCAGTGACATCATATGGCTACTATGTACCCTGTCATATCATAGGACAAGGACACTCCACCCTTGTGATTTTCTTCTCAAAAACCAACAAGTCCAGTCTAATCATGAGAAAACGTTAGACAAATCCAGACTAGGAGTCATTTTAGAAGTGTTCTAGCCAGTACTCCTAAAGGCTAAGGCCATGAGAAAAAGAGAGAAATTGTCACAGACCAGAGGAGACTAGCAAGACATGATGACCAAACACCACAGGGCACCTGGGGTTAGATCTTGGAGCAGAAAGAGGACATTCTTGGGAAAGGTGGTGAAAACCAAATACAATCTGGAATGTGGTTAATAATAATGTACCTATGTTAATTTCTTTGTTTTGACAGTGTACCATAGTCATACGAGATGCTAGCGTTAGCAGAACAGGGTGAAGAGTATACAGGAAATGTCTGTGCCACACTTGCAACTTTTCTATAAATCTAAAATTATTCCAAAACGAAAAGCCAATTTAAGAAATTGTTAGGGGGCTGGAGCGGTGGCTCAGAGGTTTCAGCACTTGCCTGGCAA
>PVKS010038996.1:0-17559 GCA_004027875.1 Aplodontia rufa | reverse complement strand
TGAGTAAAATCAGCTTAACCCAGAGATCTAAGGGTCGATTGTCTCCACTCATCTGTGGAGGTGGGGACTAGACCTTGGACAATGAGAAAGTTGGTCTAGTAGCATGAGTTAAATCCAGATAAGATGTAATGCTTTACAATCTAATACTTTTTTTAGAGTTATAGTGGGAAGGGGAAGGGAGGGATAAGGGAGGGTAATTAGGGGGGGCACTCCTGGGAACAGTTGCAATGACCAGAATATATACACATCTTATACACATTTTATATTATTTTTTTAAAATCTTGCAAGGTTGCTCAAAAATAAAAAAAAAAATAAAAAAAATAATTGTTTCTAAAATGCCTGCTTTGTGCTAGGCAGTATTGGCACAGAATGATAGGAGAAACAGTCACTATCAGTTTGGGACATATCTGTATTAGCCAGCTTTCCATTACTGTAGCAACTACCTGAATCAATCAACATATAAAGAAGAAAAGTTTATTTTGGCTCACAGTTTTGGAGTTTTCAGTTCATGACTGGTTGGTTCTGCTGCTTTCAGGTCTGTGATGAGGCAGTACATCATGCCAGAGAACATGAGGTAACTTAAAGCTGCTCATCTAACGACTAGGACACAAAAGAAGTGCAGAAGGCAGGAGTTCCACAATTCCCACAGGGGCATGCCCCCAGTGACCTGAAACCTCCCTTCAGGCCACTACTCTTCTTTGTTTTTTTCTCCATATTTTTAATTGGTGCACTATAGTTGTTTATAATGGTGGGATTTGTGATTATATATTTGTACATGTACATAATATAACTATATAATTTGGTCAGTATCATTCTGCAGTATGTCCTCTTTCCCTCCACTCCTCCTTCCCACTGATCCCTTTCTTGTACTCTATTGGTTTCTCTTCAGTTTGCATGAACACCCACCTCCTCCCACACCTTTCTTCTCTCTTTTCTTTTCTAGCTTCCAGATGTGAGAGAAAAATATGACCCTTGACTTTCTGAGTTTGGCTTATTTCACTTAACAAAATGGCCACTAGTTCCGTTTGTTTTCCTGAAAATGACATAATTTCAATTTTTTATGGCTGAATAAAACTCCATTGTGAATATATATCACATTTTCTTTATGCATTCATTCATTGATGGACATTTAGACTGGCCTCATAGTTTTTTCTGTTGGGAATTGTTCAGCTATAAACATGGATATGCATGTATTGCTTAGAAGGATGACTTTGGTTCTTCAGGATAAATACTGAACAGTGGTATATCTGGGTCATATGGTGGCTCAATTCCTGGTGTTTTGAGGAGCCTCCATACAGATTTCCATGATTGTACTAATTTACAGTCCCATTGACAGTGTAAAAGTGTTCCTTTTTTTCTTTCTCTTCTCCAGTATTTATTATTGTTTATATTTTCTTGATGACCATTCTGAGTGGTGTTAGGTTAGGCCCTATTTCTTAAAGGTTCTACCACTTTCAAATAGCACCAAACTTGGGACTAAGCCTTTAACACATGGGCCTTTGGGGGACATTCCAGATCCCAAATTTAGCAATATCTTTGTTTTTTGTTTTTTTTTTTATTTAAGATAACAACAACAACAAAACAGAGAGAGAGAGAGAGAGAGAGAGAGAATAATTTAGCTTCAGTCACGACATTAATTTTTTTTTTTTATGGAAAATAGTCCATGATTATTTATAGCAATGCTGCCTCTGGACTAGGGCTTGTGGAGACCTCAAGACAAATCACACTGTAGACTTTCTTTGCTTCCCATTCTCAAGCCCTTCCTCTGACAACACAGCATGATTTATCCTGGTGAGATCAGACCAAAATGAGTATCAAGGGCTAATTTGAAGAGAATGAGAAGTCACAAAATGAATCCATGTGATCAGAGGGGCTGAACAGAATGGATGGAGGCGTTACCACTTGGTTTGCTTTGATGAAGTCTGAGGCTTAAGAGCTGGAGGTGTATGTGTGAGCCTCATGGCCTTCCTTCTAAGCACCAGATGGTAGAGCCACCTCACTGCACTCTGCCAGCTGCCTGGGCCATGTGCCTTGGTGGGATTGCCCTGCTTTGCAAACTACAGACTGGTTCTGTCTACAAAAAGGAAAAAAAAATGTAACTGTACCTATATAAATATAACTCAGTTGGGTCCTGAAAGGTTGTAGCTTAAAGGGCCAGAGGGCTGCCATGAGAAGGTGGGATAGTTCAGGACTAAGTAAATGGGGGCAGATGTCAGCTACCTCTGTTAGTCTTCTTCAGTCTCACATTACAAATGATCCTAATGCTCTGTGTGAGAAGATATGGAAATCTAAAAAGCCTAGCTGACTCACTTCTTCAAAGCTTTTCTCAAGAACAGGCAGGCAATAAAACAGGTCACTGTTTCCCAAAATAGATTTTCCACTGCTTGGGGCTCCTCTTAAAGTAATGGAGGAGTTTGTAGGAATAGTAGCTCTGAGTGTGTATTTATGTCTTTCTCAGATGGATATTTTTTTCTTGCAAAAAATCTTGTAATTGTGGTTTTTGCTTTCATTGTCTGTGTGCCCTGAATGTCTGCCCTGTCATAACTAGACTGCCCAGCCCTTGTGATATCTGCAGCTGAGAGGGTTAATTCAAGAGTGCAAAGCATTGTGGGAAATACAAGTGGGGTAGATGAATCCTGAGTTGGGCTCTGAAGATAGAGGGCTGTGCATTTTCTGGATTTGTCTAGTGTCTCCATGAGACAGGGACTGTGTTTATTTTTATTTCCTAGCACAGAGCCTGGCACACAGTAGTTGCTTAATGATTGAGCAAATGAGTGCTCCCTCTTGGTTATTTTTTGCTTCCCCCACACTGCAAAGTTTGGGCCAGCTCAATTTTCCTTTCTTCCTCTGTTGTCACTCATTAACTTCTGAACATCATCAAAAAACCAAGTCTTTGCCTGGCTTTCTGTTTTGTTTTGTTTTCCCCTCCCTCTCGTTTTAATTAACTTAAAAATTCAATTGTCTGGATGTCACTTCTCTGAAGTCTGGATGAAATAATAAAACCTTGTACATTTTGTTTGTCTGTTTGTTTTCCAAGCTGCTTCATGATTATGGAAAGAGAAAAAGTGAAATTGTAGACAGAAGACCAATGTCAGAGCCTCTGTTACTAAAATGTCAACATTACTTGCAGCTCTTCTTGGTTTGGGTCTCAATTGTGTAACAGATATTTTCTTTTCTTTCTTTTTTTTTTAAAGAGAGAAAGTGAGTAAGAAAGAAAGAGAGATTCAATTTTATTTTTTTTCATTTTGGTTTTAGTTTTCCCGACACATATTTGTGTATGTGGTGCTGGAATTGGAACCTGGGTCTTTGAGCATGCCAGGTAAGCACTCTACCACCACTCCAGCCTGTAACAGACATTTTCAAACTGATTAAAGAATTTATAATATTAGGACCAGAATATACTCCAAGAGTAGGCGTTGAACAAATCCTTATTTTTACTACTTTTCTGCCTGTTATATAACATGTAGTGATGCAGGACACCAAAAATGAACTGAGTATGCTACTTTGCAGGTCCCCAAATGTGCTTCAGTTTTTACTTCTTCCAGCCCAGAACTTTGACTTCTCTTATGGTTTTCACAAAAGGATTATTTTCTATTAAAAAGGAGAACCGTAGAGGTAGAAATCAAGGTGGAGGAAAGGACACCACCAGATGTCTATTTTTAGCTGAATCCCTGGTGGGATGTTTTAAGTTTGGGAAACAGGAGTAGAGGGGCTTTGGAAATTCTTGAATTTGAACAGACTTGGAATCTAATCCTGTGGCCTTCTTCAACCTGCCAGCAATTGTTGTATTTGCAAGAAAACCAGTATTTACTTTTGCTCAAAATTGTTTTAAAATATTTATAGTGAATTAAGAATTAGAAGAATGGGTACCAGATATATGCCAGCCACCAATCTGTGTGTTTTATTTAGTCATTGTCTCATTTGTTTTGATTAGGTATTCATACAGAATATTCATAAAAATATAAGTGGATGTGTGAAGAATTCTAAGAGAGTGAACATCTACATTTAGCATTACCTTTAGATCCCTTTTGTCTTTCTGGAGTCCATTCTCTTTTCTGCTCAGATATGATACTTCTCCTGAATTTTGCATTTATTGTTCACTTCCTTTCTAAAATACCTTTTCACTCTTCCATATTCTAAAACATTAAATGGTTCAGTTTTGCGTAGCTTTGGACTGTACAAAGTGAAATCATACTGTATGTGTTCTCTGCAACTTTCATTTTTCACTCAAATATTTGACCTTGAGATTCATCCACCCTATTGTGCATCACTGTAATTAATTCCTTTTCAATGTTATGTAGTATTAGATTATTTGAATATACCACAGTATAGTTATTCATTCTGATGTGGATGGAGATTTGATTGCTCCATTTAAAAAAAATTTTTTTTATTTTTGAACAACCATACAAGTTTTTTTTTAACCATACAAGTTTTTAACAAAATAATATAAAATGTGTATAGATTCTGGATATTACAATTACCCCCAGGAGTGTCCCCCCAATTTCCCACCCTTATTCCTCCCTTCCCCTTACCACAATATCTCTAAAAAAGGATTATGTTGTATAGCATTACATCTTATCTGGATTTAACACATGATAATAGACCAACTTTCTCACTGGCCAGGGTCTAGTCCACAGATGAGTGAAGACATTCGACCCTTGATTCTCTGGGTTAAGCTGATTTTACTCAGCATAATTTCTTCCATAGCCATCCATTTACCTTCGAAGGCTGCGATATCATTGTCTCTAATTGCAGTGTAAAATTCCGTGGTATAAATGTACCACAGTTTTTGGATCCATTCATCCAGTGAGGGACATCTGGGTTGTTTCCACAGCCTAGCAATAGTAAATTGAGCTGCTATGTCACTATAAATTGCTGTGTCACTATAATGTCCTGATTCTAAATCCCCTGGAAAGATTCCCAGGAGTGTAATAGCAGGGTCGTATGGTGGGCTCATCCCCAGTTTTTTGAGGAATCTCCACACTGCTTTCCAGAGGGGTTGTACCAGTCTGCAGCTCCACCAACTGTGTGTTAGTGTGCCTATCTCTCCACAGCCCCTCCAGCATCTTATTATTGCTTATTTTCTTCATCTTTGCCATTCTGACTGGGATAAAGTGATTGCTCCATTTTTTAAAAACAGTTACAGGTAAGACTTCTATGATCATTCTTTTATGTGTTCCCTCCCGCACATGCACAGAAGTTACGTGTTTTGGGGGGTCTTTTTTCCATGTTGTTTTACTTTATTCAAAGAACTTCAAAAGTTGTAAATATTACAGACACTAACCGCTCCCTCTCCCCTGAAATTGAGAAGTTTCCTGGCATACTGTTGAAAGTCAGGAAGAGTTGGAATTTTTTTCTCTCCCTTTTAAGCACATATGCATACATGCAATAATAGATTTTTCTAGTACTTCTGATTTATTCAACAATTTTTCCATGATTTTTATTGGTGCATTATAATTACCATAATAGTAGACTTCTTTGTCACATGTTCTTACATGCACATGATATAACAGTATAGTTAGGTGAGTATTATTCCCTAATATTTCCTCTTTCTCTCTCCTCCTCCCTGATTTCCTTTTCATTTTCAAGAGATCGCCTCTTCCTGGTTTCATTTCCTTTTCCTCTCTAACTTCTACATATGAGAGAAAACATATAACCCTTGACTTTCTGAGTTTGATTTATTTTACAAAACAAATTGTGCTAGCTTTTCATCTCTGTGACTAGAGTACCAGGCAAAATCAGCCTTGAGAAGGAAAAGTTTATCTTGGTTTACAGTTTCAGAGGTTCAGTCTGTGATCAACCAATTCCATTTTTCTGGGCATTAGTTGAGGCAGAAATCATGTTGGAGGGGCATGGTGGAGAGAAGTTGCTCAGCTCATGACAGCCAGGAAGCAGAGAGTTTGAGTGCAAGGAGCCAGGGATATTGTAATCCCAAGGGCATCCCCCAGTGACCTACTTCCTCCAGCCACTCTCTACCTGCCTATAATTACCACCCACTAATCCATTCTAATTATCAACCCACCAAATAGATCAGTCAACTGATTAGGTCACAGCTCTTACAATCTAATCATTTTACCTCTGAACATTCCCGAATTATCTCACATGTGAACGTTCAGGAGACACCTCATATCTAAACCTTAATAATAATGCTCTCAAGTTCCATCCATTTCCCCACAAATGATATAACTTAATTCTTCTTTTTGGTTTAATAAAACTCCATTGTGTATATATACAATGTTTTCTTTACCCATTCATCCACTGACAGAAATCTAGGCTGGTTCCATCATTTGGCTCTTTTGAATTGTGCTGCTATAAACATGAATATATATGTATGGCTATGGTATGCTAACTTCAGATCTTTGTGTTAAATACTGAGGAATGGTGTAGCTAGGTCAAATGATGTTTTCACCCCTAGTGTTTTGAGGAATCTCCATACAGACTTCCATAGTGGTTATACTAATTTTTTTGTATACTAATTTATAATTCCACTAGGAGTATAAAAGCATCCTCCCCACATTCTCTCCAGCATTTATTATTGTTTTATACTTGATAATGGCCATTCTGGTGTGAGATGATATCTCATTGTAGCTTTGAGTTGCATTTACCTAATTGTTTAATATGCTGAAAATTTTTTTCATGTATTTGTTGGCCACTTGTATTTCTTCTTTTGAGGAGTGTCTGTTTGGTTCATTTGTTTTGGGGAATTTTCATAGTATGTTTGTTTAGGAAAAGCAACCTAAGGCATTTGGGAAGGAGGGAGGGGGAGGGATAAAGGTGGATAATGGGGGGTGGTCTTGGGGGGTTAAATCTAATATTCAGAACTTATATATTTATTATATTTTTCGTTAGAAGCATATTTGATTGTTCAACAAATAAAATTCTTAATAAAAAAATTCATACACACACACACACACAAAGCATATATACCTAAGACCATGTACTAGTTTAGTCTCTCATATATCCATGGTTGGGAGGGTTCCTGTGGCCATAACCACAGTGACTTTTCTAGTGACTTCTTCTAGTCACTAGAAAGTAAGCAACCTTTCATACTGGCTTTGTAAATTCAAATCTATTAAGTAACTTCACTGTCACAGTATCTTATAGTTGATGAGACCAGGCATTCCTAAAGACAGAACTATTTTAATATCATTAAGTTATTTAAAGAGTTGCTGAGGCAAAATTATGAGGATTTATAAGTTTTTAGAAAATGGAATGTCCTTTGCACTAGTTTAAAGTCTTGCTTCTGTCATTTACAAATTGTGCAACTGGACACCTTTGTGTAATGTGTATTCCTTCACTCTTTTCCTCAGTGTTTAGGTGCAATAATTAGACACCTAGTCAGATTTTATTAAAAAGGTAGATCTCATGGAATCCAAAGAACAAACAGCCATGTCTTGATGCCATTTATGGGAAACTGAGGCTTGGCAAGGTGAAGTCTTAATTACTAAAGCCTGTGGGTGAGCAAATATAAACATGCACTGAGCACTATCTATGAATGAACCTGTTATGTGCTTATATGAAATGTCTATTTTTATAGGGTATGTTATTTATGTAACTCTGATTAATGAAGGGCAAATGTATGTTAAAATGTATTATTGATAAAGGTTATTATCAAATTCTTTCTCAGTCAGTACACATTAAATATACATGGAAGTATACATAACATTCTTTTTTCCCTAAAAAAATAGTTCTGTGAAAAACAAAGTTATACATGCACATAATTTAAGAAGTTAAACAGTAAAAGTGAAAAGCTTGATAGGAGTCTTCCTTCCACTCCCAATTTCTCCATGTTTTCTGCTCTTCATGTTTTCTGCTCTTACAACCCTGTTACCTCCATGTCTCTAAACAGCATGCTTATCTTTCTTGATGTTTTGGTATTGGGAATAATCTGCTTACTTCCTGCTAAGAAAGAGAGGGATTTATTTTTCTTTATGCATTACCCTCTCACATGTGATTAGGTCAATATTCATTGTTTGCATTCCTATGACCTAAATAATGCTGTTAACAACTGAACCATGTAGTATACTGTGATTATTTTTTTCTTTTTTGTAAAACTTTTTGTTTTTCTTTCTGAAGTTAATATTTACCTTTTCTAGTTTCTTTTCTAATTTATTCCCTAAACCTGTTCCCAATGTATAAATCTGCTTAGTACCTAAACACTTTAGGTATTTCTATCAATTTTATTGTCTTGATGATTCTAGAACCTCATAACTTGCTCCACACTGGGATGATTATATACCATTGCATTTAGTCAACTTTCTGTTACTGTGACAGTACATTAGATAATCAACTTACAAAAAGGTTTATTTGGCTAAGAGTTTTGGAGATTCCAGTCTTTGATTGAGTAGACCCATTGCCTTTATGCCTCAGTTCTGGGGATAGCATATCAGGGAAGGTTTGCATGGTTGGAGCAAAATTGCTTACCTAATGTTTGGTTTGTGTGAAAAAGAGAGGAAGAGGAAGGGGTTGAGGTCCCACAGTCCCCTTCAAGGGCATACCCCCACAGCGACCTGAAGATCTCACTTTTTTTTAATTTATTATTTTTTTATTAAGAGTATATAGAGATACAAATGAGAGGGAAACATTATCAAAACATCAATGACCAATGTATATATACATAGTTATCTAGGGGTAATGCCAAAACATGGATGACCACCTTGGGTTTCACCTGTTGCAGTTTCCCCCAGAAGAACTCTTGCATTAAATGGGTATCTTATGGAGGAATAACATCTGCTTCTGAGATGGTTCCCCTATATTCCCATTCTCCAGTATCCTAGGAGTTCTTCAAATACCCTCCCCTACCTCCTCCCCCTCCCTCCACCTCCAAGTATCCTAGGGAGCCATCCCCCTATTACCCTGAGAATCATACAATTTGAAGTTATTGTTAGGTTAGTCATTTAACCTACTGGCTCCCCATGTATTCTAGCTTCCACAGATGAGGGAAACCATTCGGCCCTTGAGTCTCTGAGCTTGGGAGACTTCACTTAGCATAATTCCTTCCATCTCCATCCATTTGATTTCAAAAGCCATAATATCGTCTTCTCTGATGGCCAAGTAGTATTCCATTGTATATATGTACCATAGTTCTTGTATCCACTCGTCAGTGAGGGGCATCTGGGTTGGTTCCATAATCTAGCTATAGTAAATTGAGCTGCTATAAACACTGAGGAAGCCACATCACTATAATACGCTGATTCTAACTCTTTTGGGAAAATACCCAGGAGTGGGATAGCTGGGTTATAAGGTGGTTCCATCCTTAATTTTTTGAGGATTCTCCACACTGCTTTCCACAGTGGCTGAACCAGTTTGCAGTCCCACCAGCAGTGTAAAAGTGTTCCTCTTTTCCCACAGCCCCTCCAGCATCTGTCGTTGTTTGTATTTTTCATTTTTGCCACACTAACAGGAGTGAGGTGGTATCTCATGGAAGTTTTGATTTGCATTTCCCTTATAGCTAATAATGTAGAACATTTTCTCATATATTTGTGGGTTTTCTGGACTTCCACTGGAGATAAGTTCCTTTTGAGTTCTTTAGCCCATTTATTTATTGGATTATTTGCGAGTTTGGACTTTAGTTTCTTTAGTTCCCTGTATATTCTGGATATTAGCCCTCTGTCCGAGGTGTAGCAGGCAAAGGTTTTCTCCCATTCTGTAGATTCTCTCTTGATGCTCTTGACTAGATCTTTAGCTGTGCAAAAGCATTTTAGTTTAATTGCATCCCATTCATTTATTCTTGATTTTACAGCTCGAGCCATGGGAGTTTTGTTAAGGATGTAGCGGCCGACTCCTATATGGTGTAGTGATGACCCTATTTCTTTTTCTAGTAAGTTTAAAGTTGTTGGTTTAATATCCAGGCTGAAGACCTCACTTAAAAGTTCTATCACCTCCCAGGAGTGCCATTTTGGGGACCAAACCTTTCCCACATGGGCCTTTAGGGCACATTTTAGATACAAACTATAACAGCCATTCTAAGGGCTTCCTTCACTATCATCCCAGAAATTCCCATTGCTTCTCTTTTTCTTGTTTGATTATCTATTTCCTGGATCCAGCGTCTTTTTTTTTTGTTGATTCTCTCAATTTTGGTGGGGCACATCCTCTAATATCTTGTACCTTCCTGAGAAAGTTTGCATAGGAAGTGTTTTGAGATCTTATGTGTCTAAAAATGTCTTCATTCTACCCACACACTAAATTATAATTTGACTGTATAAAGTTCGGATTGGAAAACATTTACCTGCTTCATTGCCAGTGTACTATTGAAAAATCCAACATATTTCTGATTCTTTACACTTTTGTTGAAACTCTCTTATCCCCTTTTCCCTCTCTCTGAAAACTTGTGGAATTTTTTATTCCCAGTCATGTAAAATTTCCAAGAATGTGGTTCCTATTTTCATCTGTTCTATTGGGATCTCAGAGAGCCTTTCAATCTGGAAACTCTTTTCTTCCACCCCAGGAAATCTCAATGATTTCTTCTATTCCACAGAGTGAATAGAGAACAACTGTTTATTCAACACCCTTTTGTTCAGATATTAGACCTTGTGAAGGGTCCTATTTTTTTATCATATTGTTTTTTCTTCTCCAGTTTTCTATCTCTTTGCCTTTGGCTTCTGAGAGATTTCTTCAATATTAACTTCTTACCCTTAGGATTTTAATTTTGTCATCATATTTTTAATTTCTAAGAACATAGAGCCTATTTTGTTTTTAGTTCCCTTTTCTCTTTTCATAAGCTGTTTCTCCAGGTTGCTATTTTCTGTTTGTTTTGCCCTCTCTCTTTCATCTTAGAGGTTTTCCTCAAATGTGCCAACCAACCAAGGCCTTCTGTTTATATTTATGAATGCGATCTTCTCAAAGTCAATGGAAACTACATGCATTCTGGGCAAGGCCTGGCAAATGTGGGTTTCACCAGAGTGGTCTGGCTGCAGCATTTTTTTTTCACATAAGCGTCTTTTGGGAC
This sequence comes from Aplodontia rufa, assembly GCA_004027875.1. Classification (NCBI taxonomy): domain Eukaryota; kingdom Metazoa; phylum Chordata; class Mammalia; order Rodentia; family Aplodontiidae; genus Aplodontia; species Aplodontia rufa. The sequence goes on along the minus strand of PVKS010038996.1, from coordinate 6,611 downwards.
CAGATTTTTTTTTATTGAGGCCAGATTCTACAGAGAAGGTGCCTCATGTGACCTGTCTAGAGGGTAAAAGTCTGGACAGTATCTAGGAAATGAGTGGAAATGGGCCTGAGGTGGCAGAAGAGGTGAGGAGGGTCTCAAAATCAGTGTGTAAACCTTCAACAAATGCTTTGCTCATGTTTTGAATATGCTATCCCTACTTTCAGACAGTAGCCTCTAGTATTCAGCTAGGGTGGGCTAGGAGCAGTGCTGAGGGAACGGGAACCTAACTGCATCTTATTGCCTTTTGGTCACCTCATATTTACCCACTCCGAAAGGTACCTGGAGCAGGTTTGAGACTTTTCTTTCTTTTTTCATTTTCAGTGCTGGGGATTGAACCTAGGACCTCAATACATGCTAGGCAGGTGCTCTACTACTGAGCTATATCTTTACCACTAGGATTCAGCTTTCTTAGGTCTTGTAAGTCAATTGTCCATCTGCTTATCCATCTGATTTCCAGTTTCTGTTACCATGTTGCTTTTGCCTTTGTCCCATTCTCTTTGCTCTCTTTATGGTTTTTGTGGTATTTTCTAAGATAGCAGAGACTGAGTGTCTTTAGTCTGTCATCTTTAACCAGAACTCTAATGTTGAAAAAAGGCATCATTGTAGGAAAAGGATGGGAGATCATCACTCCAGCTCTACCTCCTTTGACCCTTTTCAAAACCCCTTACTTTTCTGCCCTACTTTCACAGGTGTCTACTGTCTGCTAGTCTTAATTGTGTATTTTCATTGACTGGTGCAAATAATATATAGGATAATATATATGATGGAATAAGAGCAAGTTCTCTGAAGAGTTAACATATGATGATGACGACATAGTCATGGGATGAAATTCTCAGGAACACCTGAGATCTTAGACCAAAACAGGAATGCTTGTGGTCAGTCTAACTCCCATGTGAAGACAACAATATTATTCAATAATAGGAGTTCATATTCAGGTGAAGGGAATAAGACATCTGGAGAAAAGAAAAATAAAGACATTATATAACTTGAGTTTATGATTAAGTGAAGGACATAGACTCTTAGAAGTAGAGATGCAGGACATCTGGTATAGATGGACAATAGTGTTACTCAGACGAAAGCTATAAACAAGGTATTCACTGCCAGTGTTTCATTGCTTGCTGAATTGTAAACTATTACAACTGAACTGTAAACTATCACCACTAACTTGTGAGCCATCCTAAAAAATAAATAGCTGCACAGAGTGTCATTGGCACTCTTGTGCGGTCTTGCCTTGAGTTCCCTGGTTTCCTGTCTCAGTTCTTTGGCAGTATCTAAGAGGTGATCATGAGCACCTCTCACAATAATACGTAACAAATTACTCATTGCTCCTGAGAATGTAATGTGAAGAGTACCATGCATTTGGTTACCTCGTGTGTCTCCTTTAAGAAAAGTAAATTGTACTGCAATTTTTTTAAAGAGAGAGAGAGGGACAGTGAGAGAGACAGAAAGAGAGAATCAGTTTTATTTAGTTTTTCATATGGCTTACATTGCTATGACACTTCATTACGTGATGCTAGGGTTTGAACCTGGTTCCTCATGCATGCCAGGCAAGTGCAATAACTGCTGAGCCACCACTCCAGCCCCTGGACTGCTATTTTGAAAACAATGCTACTGAATATAGTTTGTGTCCTGTGGGAAAAAAAGAATTGTTATTCTTACATGCACGTTATTTGTTATTGACTAGTTGGCTTTTTAAAGTTGATAGGTATCATTTTTCTTTTCTTGGAAGATGATTTGTTAAGGTCATATTTAGCTCATCTGCTTTGCAAAGGATCTTTAGGAATGACATTTAAGTCACTCATAATAAGCCTAGAAGTTGAGAGACAGACTGTTCATGTCCAAACTACCATGGGATAAAAGGAAACCGGAGGCGTCTGTCCTGGAAGCCTTTTCACACCTAAAGCAGACTGAGTGTGTGAGGTTGTAACATTAAACATTTATCCACACACAAGATAGGTGGGCATGCACCATAGGAATGAACAATGATGACAAAAATTGGGAACAGAGGCTGTGGGACTGGGGAAGGTGGTTTTCCTCCAAATGATCTTTACTTTTTCATTCACAAAGTTAACACACATTCCAGCTGTTTGGATTTGATATGTTGAGAGCTTAAGATATCCTTTGTTTTCTTTGTGCCTTTTCCAGCTGTTCCTGGGTTTATTTATTCTTTTAACTGCTATTTATAATCCGTAGGTAGCCATACAAGGCGAGGTCTTAAAGCATGCAAGTGTATTAACAACATTTCAGAGGCAAACACTTTCTTTTTTTTTTTTCCAAAGAGAGAGGGACAGTGAGAGCAAGAGCGAGAGAAAGAGAGAGAGAGAGAAAGAGAGAGAGAATCAACTTTATTTAGTTTTTCATCCGGCCCTTGTTGCTCAGACACTTTGTTGTGTACGTGGTACTGGGGTTTGAACCCACGTATCTGTGCATGCCAGGCAAGTGCCCGTAACGGCTGAGGCCCTGCTTCAGCCCCATGGCAAACACTTTATTCTGTGTAGAGACATTTTTTTCATAGGGTTTGTCTGTGACATGCAGGTAGAGAAGAATAACAGATGTATTTATTCCTTCATGATGTAGCGACCAACTAATTTTTAATCTAAAATAATGGTGAATCTTGAATACATCACACCTGGTTTTATCACCATAGAATTTCCTTCGTAATTCACCCCAATTCCTCTTAGAGAGTGAAAGTGTGTGTTTGGAAGAAATTTTCAGAGAAACCTGTTGAAGTCAGGGACTCCAAATGACAGGCTCAGGAATCAAAGTTGTTCCAAATGTCTTTTTTTCTTAAAGAGAGAGAGAGAGAGAGAGAGAGAGAGGATCAGTTTTATCATTTTTTTTAATCTGGCGTTTGTTTCTCTGACACTTAGTTGTGTATATGATGCTGGGGTTTGAACCTGGCAAGTGCTCCAATAGCTGAGCTACCACTCCAGCCCCAAAATGCCTTTTTTTTAAGACAGAGAGAGAGAAAGTGAAAATGAATTTAATTTAGTTTTTCATCTGGTTTTTGTTGCTCCGACTCTTAGTTGTGAACGTGATGCTAGAGTTTGAACCTGGATCCTCATGCATGCCAGGCAAATGCTGTAACTGCTGAGCCACCACTCCATCCCCCCAAATGTTATGTTTTGTTTTGTTTTTAAGGAGAAAGAGGGGCATTGAGAGAGAGAGAAAGAGAGAACCAGTTTTTTTTTAGTTTTTCATGTGGCTTTCTTTGCTCTGACACTTAGTTGTGTACGTGGTGCTGGAGTTTGAACCCACGTCCTCATACATGCCAGGCTAGCACCGTAACTGCAGAGCCACTGCTCCAGCCCCCCACACCAAATGTTTTTAAATGTTGTTTTTTAAATTTTGAGACAGGGTCTCATTAAGTTGCTTAGGTCCTCACTAAGTTGCTGAGGCTGACTTTGAACTTGTGATCCTCCTATCTCAGGGTCTCAAGTTGATGGGCTCTGGATGCCTTCTATGGAGACTCAATCCCACACTGAGATGCTCAGGTCTACAAGCTTAGAGGGTTAGAGGCACCAGGCACCTAAACTTTTCTTAATAGTGGGAGAATAATTTTACTTTATTTATATATTTTTAAAATTGTTATTTCAGGTATCTTTATTGAGTCCTTTCTGTGTTACTCAGCCATGTAACGCCAGCTGATGTGTTGCAGGGTTACATAGCCTATACCAGGGCCGTTAGTGGTCTCCATAAATAGATTAAGGAGAACTGAAAACTCACATGTGTTTTTAAAGCATTTAACTTTAAAGAAATTGCTCTGAGTTCCTTGAATCTGTGTTCCTTGAGTCCTCTCATGTCCTTTCATATTATGTCCTAACTTTCCCCAGGGATACAAAGAGCTGTAAGAACTCAGAGGATGGAGAGTCCATTTCTGGAGTGGACAGAGTCATGAGTTACAGGAGAAGATTTTATGGAGGCAGGACTTGATGTGAGTCACAAAAGACTGGGAGAGTGTGCTGGGGAGCAATTGATGATTGTGCATTTTTGTGGGGATACGAGGTGAGGGGATGGCATGAGTCCCAGCTCAAGGTGGAAATGTCAACCAGAGAGTGAACCAGTTTGGCTGATTTGTGGGAAAATGAGGGATAAAATTTGAATTGCATATTAGGATCAGTGGGTGAGCTTCAGCTATCAACTCTCCTGTTTGTTGTTGGAAATTTCTGATGATTTCAGATCACCAAAGAGAGAGTTTTGGGAAGTTAACCAGAGGATGGTATGCAGTGGTAGAGGGTGAGCTTAGAAATCAAGTTGTTTGGTTAGTGACATCTAATCAGAGCATTTTAAACTACCCATGCTGGGACCCCTACCACTGGAGATTCTGAATCAAAGAAGTCTGATATGGAGCCCAATAAATTTGTATTTGGAAAAAGCTTGTTAGCTAATTTTGTTGCATTCCCTGATTAAAAACCCTGGAACTGGAAGGTGATTATGATAGTTTACTTTTAAAGTAATGGAACTTGGATTTAGGGTGGTAGTAATGGAAATGGATTAGAAGGGTTGAATTTGTGAGACTTCATAAAACAAGAATAAGCAAGACATGAGTTGATATCGGACCACTCCCTGCTTCATATAAGTGATGTTCTGGACCATACCCCACTGTTTGTATAGCCTCCAGATTAACATGCTGATTCCCAGCTTACTCACAATTCCATCAGCCTCATTTATGACCCTTCCCCAGGAAATAATTCCACTGACTACATAATTCTTTGAAAACTTTTAAGATAATTTTTAAAAGGGTGTTTTTGCACATTATTATTTCAGATATTGCCACTATTAGTATTGTCTTAAAAGCTATTTTATTATAATTTTCTAGTTTCATTTTTGTTCAATTCTCCCCTTTGAAAGAGAGCTATAATACATAGAACAAAGACATAGAAAAAAATTCTTCAAGTTTTTATTGTATAGAGGTACAGAATACCCTTAAGCAATGCAGATCTAATTTGTCCTTGAATATCCGTAGAATAATGGGAGTCTCAGAGACAATATTATGCCTGACAGTATTTAAGAGGGGGAGGTACTTCTTGATTTTGAACAAAGTAGATTTAAGTCTTGTTTAGGGACTAGAAAGAAAAACTGGTTCCATCACCAGTCCTTTATGTTGGTGTAGACAATGTTTCATTGAAAGCCAGAGAAAAAGTGCTGATATAAACCCTTCCTTTTTGGGAAGCATATTCTGTTTTGTCATGAAACAAAGACTGGTAAAAATATTCACATGTGCGGACATCAGGATGGCAAATCTTGAATTTGATGAACAAATGTATTTATCATTTTATATATATATATTTTGGCTCAATGATTCAACATTTTGAGTTGCTTTAACCATTTTGAAAAAAATGAAGCATCTCTTATTTGTGAAATAGTTTGTTTCTTTGGAATATTCCTAATTTGTGGCCTAGTTGACTGCATTTTCCCAAAGCTTAGTTTAAGCAAAACTGTGGGAATCTCAGAAATGCCACAGTGGGTTGGCCCAGCATGAAGTCCATGAGGATAGGACTGAGGGGGTGTGTTCAGGAATGGGAAAGACACAGCTATATCTGCTGACATCATCCTGCAAAGGACTGGGAAAAAACCCCCAGGCTTGCTGGTTTCCCCTGTCGTACAGATGAACAAAACATGAATTCATATGAATGACTTTTTTTCTCTCCACATTTTTTTATTGGTCCATTCTGGTTGTACAGAATGATGGGATTTGTTATTATCTATTTGTACGTCCATACGGTACAACAATAGAATTTGGCCAGAATCACTCTCCAGTACTTTCTCTCCTTCCCTATCTCCCACCATTTGGTCCTTGTCCTCTGCTGATCTCCCTTTGATTTTTCAATTGGTTCTTTTTAGTTATACATGACAATAGAATTTATTTTGACATAATTATAAAATCATGAAATATAATTTGTTCTGATTCAGTCCCCAGTACTTCCTCTTCCACTACTTTCCTTCCACCCTCTCTTTCCTTTCCTTTACTCTACTGATCTTTCTGATATTTTCTTACAGTATTTTTTTTTAATTAGTGTTTTGTGAATGTGCATGATGATGAGATTCACCGTGGTACATTCATACATAGGAAAGTCAGGGCAGATTCATTCCACTGTCGTTCCCTAACCCATTTCTCTTGCCATCCCTTCATTTCCCTTTGTATGTACCACTGATCTATCTTCTATTCTTTTTTTTTCCCTGTGCTATATTTTGGATTAGCTTCCATATATCAAAGAAAACTTTTGACCCTTGACTTTTTGGGACTGACTTTAGCCATTCATTTGTTGAGAGGCTCCACAGCTTAGCTATTGTGAATTGTGTGCTGTAAGCATTGATGTAGCTGCATCACTGTAGTATGCTGATTTTAAATCCTTTGGATATATACCCAGGAGTGAAATATCTGGTCATGTGATGGTTCCATTCCTAGTCTTTTGAAGACTCTCCGTACTGCTTTCCAGAGTGGTTGTACTAATTTGCATTCCCACCAACAATGTATAAGTGTGCGCTTGTCCCCACACCAGGATTTAGTGTTACTTGTATTCTTAATAATTGCCAATAAATGTCTCTCTGTCTCTGTCTCTCCCTCCCTC
>PVKS010038995.1:0-17557 GCA_004027875.1 Aplodontia rufa | reverse complement strand
CTCTACTTGGAAATAACCAAAGATGGATTTGTTCTTTTCTTTATATACAAGGAAGTCTAAAAGAACCCTATGTTTTCCCTTAACTACATATTGAAATATGTGGCTTCATCTTTCTTTCTTGATTTTATTCTTATAAATGACAGAAAAGAGTTTGAATATTTTAGAATATAAATCTTCTTGTACTTTTTTCTATAAATAATTACTTTTAATTACATAGTGTTAGAAGCAAACTCTTGCCACCAAATATAAACCTTGCTTTTATTGGAAACAAATTAAAAATTCATACTCTGTTCTGAAACATAGTTATTCCTCATGAGCTGAGGGATCATGGTGAGTCTTTGGAAGCAGCTGAGGCTGGTGGTGACTGGGTCTGACTTACAGTTTAGAATCTGCAGGTAGCCTAGAAATGTAGTAATTGCTAAGTTTCCCAGTTGAATCTCTTTTACTCATCCCTGAAATGGGATGGTAGTGATGACTCATTTTCCTGTTCTTAAATGGATATTAAAATCTCATTGGGAAGAGTGCAATAGAAATATCACTTAAAATTAGAATTTCATCTCCTATAAGAAATGCACACTCTCCTATGCTTGAGCCTTCTCTTCAGAATCCCCATAATTTGCCCTCATTTTTTTTTAATCTATAAAGATGCTGGGACAGATAGTAGGAACTCTAGTCCCCAAGTTTGCTAATCTTCAGGTATGTTCCTTCCACAAAACTATATTGGGTACCCTCTCTGTGCTGGTTCCTGTTCTAGGTGCTTAGGGTATGTCAATGAACACAATAGATTTACCTCCAATGCAGAAATAGGCAATAACATAAAAATGAGTCACTTATGTAGTATGTTAGAAAATGGTAAAGGATATGGACAAGATGAAATAGAGCAAGGCATGGGGACCCTAGAATCCAACAGAGGAGCTTATGGTCAGGAAGGACCCTTGCACAGCTAAGACGGCACCTGGCAGCCATCTGAACTGTGCAGCAGGCCGGAAGGGGCAAGGTGAGTATCACACATCAGAGTTAAGGGTATTCCAGGCCAGACCCAGGAATTACTTGGTCCTTCCCAGTCTCCATTCCCTTATATAAATGATTCTGTGGCACTAGATGGAATTTCATGTATCTTCCAGACTAACATTCCGTTTAACGCACTCTGAAGACCCGTGTGGGCACCTATCCGCTTTGTGCATTCTCCCCAGACAATTCCAGATTAAGAGTTGTAGTCTCACTATTTAACCAGCCACACTGCAAACTGCAAACTTCTTCCAGTTATTAAAAAAAGATTGATTATATCCAAGACTTCAATTTTTAGAACATGAGTCTTAAAATTAATTTCAATTAGCATATTTTTGTGCCCTTACTCTGCTTAAGATATGCATATGATATGCTTCAATTGGCGTTAAACTGTCTGCCCCTTTTCCTCCTTTAACTGGTCTTTAACATCTCTATCTATTGCATCTCCATCCACCTGTCACTGAGCGTTGAGCCAGTGATAGGGAGATGGGCCGTGAACGGGGCTACATCGTACAGAGGATGAGCTGTCCATGGAGGGCTTTTGAACCTGATGGGCAGGCTTTCAATCCTGGTGAAGTCTTTTTTTGTTGTTGTATTCAGACAGGGTCTGGCTATGTTGCCTAGGCTGGTCTTGCACTCCCGTTTTCAAGTGATCCTCCGGCTTCAACCTCTTTGAGTACCTGGGGCTAAAGGTGCACATCATCATGCCCAGCTGAGCCATTTTTAATAAGCTTTAGATTCCTGGAGGAATTACTTAAACTGTCCACAATCAGACTTTCTTCATCTTTATAAATAGATTGAAAAAAAATACTTACCTTGCAACAATATCTTGAAATTTAAATAAGAAAATAAAATTAAACCCCTTAAAAAATGCTGACACTTGTAGATGCAATGTTTAATATGCTGCTGTTGTTATTACTGTGACTTCTAAAATAGAATACAATATGTCTGCAGAGCGCAGTGGCACATGCCTATAATCCCAGTGGCATAGGAGGCTGAGGCAGGAGGATTACAAGTTCAAAGCCAGACTCATAAAATTAGCAAGGTCATGAGCAACCTAGTAAGAGCCTATATCAAATAAAAAATCAAAAAGCAAAAAGGGCTACGATGTAGCTCAGTAGTTAAACACTGCTGGGTTCAATTCCTGGTACCAAAGAAAATACAATATGTCTATTTTTTCCTTTATATTCACATATTTTGTTTTGTACCAGAGATTGAACCCAGGGCTACTCAAACACTGGACCACATCCCCAGCCCTTTTTATTTAGTATTTTTTTTAGACAGGGTCTCACTAAGATGTTTCAGCTGGCTTTGAAATTGCAATCCTCCTGCATCCCAAGCTGCTGTCGGTTTTGCAGGCATGCACCACCACAAGCAGCACATTCTTGTAATTTTTTAAATGCACATAAGAGTTTAGGTTTTCAGTGTTTTGACTGCTCAGATAGATTTGGCCCAGGTAGCATAGAGAATGCGCTTGTGTGAAAACAGCCTCTGCCACTAAGCAGCTGTGTAATTAGTTGACTGCATCTCTTCTGAGCCTCAAGAAACTTACCTGTAGAATGGGAATGATCACAATTTTCCCTCCTTGAGCTGTTTGGAAAATCGCAGGAGTGAATATGTGCAGGGTTAATAAATGAGGCATTCGACAGACGTTTACAAGCTGCTCATTGGGACTTGGGGCACTGGCTCTGGTGTTCCCAAGCTGTGCCAAGTCTTCCCCTCATGGAGCTGCTCCCTACAAATGAAAGAGAGCAATAACAGTCACCCCAGGAGCTTCCTACTTCCTGAAGTGTAAGCTTTACTGAGGCAAGCACTTCCAGAAACAAAAACAGAGCCTAGCACCCAGTAGGGATATTTTCGAATTGAATGAGATAATGTGGATAATACCATACACATTCTACGTAAATATTGAAATCCCTTAGTTTTCAGTGTGTTTCTTATATTTTAAAGTGCTTTTAAAAAATCCAAATAAAGGAGTTGTCTCTGGAAGCCAGCATCTGATTATAAATTGCAATTTTCAACACCTTCGAAACCTAACTGCAAGGCAGTAATACAGGTGTTCCCTTTTCATTCACAGCGAGGAGGCTTATGATTGACCTGAATTCCATTTTATAAACAGATGCTCCCTGACACCGCCTCCCTCTGCTGCTGCACGCTAATGAGTAAATAGCTAACAAGTTGTTAAGTGGCCACAGTGGCAGCCACCAAGTGGCTCTCTGAGTCCAGTGCTACAACAGCCCTGCTGTTGTGGTATCTCTTCAGGAATGCATGACACCATGTGGCCAGAGAGCCTTAGCTCCCAGACCTGGCAAGAGCTTAGGCTACAGGGACACCCCCTCCAAGAGTGAAACCTGCAAGCTCCCCAAAAATGGTACCCAGTTACCCTGTGTTTTTTCTCTTCTGAATATTGTATTTTGGTCTGGAACAGATGGCATGAGGCCAGAGAGACGTGCTAATAGCTCTCTCCAGAAAAGTGTGCACAACCCATCTGTTAGCTCGTTGTAAATGAGAAAAGATGGGAGGGGGGAAATCCACCACCACCAACAGAATCCACTGAGATCACAGCGCTGGTGGATCGTAGAGCTCCTTTGTGCTCCTGGGAAAACGCAGCCAAGTCTTGATTCCTCTGTGACTCGTTCACCTTCGTGTTGGGCCTTTCTCTAATGTCAAGCCTTTCTGGAGCTGCTAATGTGTGTAAAAATGGTGCTAGGCCTAGAACAGGGAGAAAATAAAGGGTTCCTGCCAGCAGGTGGTCGTTTCTTATCTCACGAGGGAAGACAGAATAACCAGGCCATTACCATACCTTGTGACAGGTGTCATGGTAGAGGTGAGCACACAAAACTGTGGAAGCCCAGAGAAGGACCAGCTGCACCCAGAGGGCAGCAAAAGCTGCCAGCAGAGGAGACAGGAGCCTCCCAGAACAGACCAGGGTCAGTCACATCAGGATGTCGGGGTGGACCAGAGAGACAGAGACAGCAGGTCAGGTGCTGTTTTCAACTGCTGGAAGGAAGATGCCAAGAGGATGGGAATCAAAGATGGTGATGAAGAGGTGTGAGGGTGCTGGTAAGCCACACCATGGCATCCCAGCCTTATGCACAAGGTGATGAGTACTGTACAGACAGCCCCTGACATAAGGCTTACTTACAATGCTTTGACTCAAGGTTTTTATACTTCACAAAGTTGTGAAAGCAATACCCTGTCTTTAGAAAATGTGCTTTGATATTGAATTTTGATCTTTTCCTGGGCTGACAATATTCAGTGTGGTACTCTGTTCAGATACTGGGTAGATATAGGGAGTCACAGCTCCCAGTCGGCCCTGCCATCACGAGCACCCTCTGCAGTGTACTGCATTGCTAAGATAGGATGGTTGGTAGATTAATGCAGCTTCAACTTACAAAATTTTCAACTTACACTGAGTTTATGGAGGTCTAACCCCATCATAAATCAAGGAGTATCTGCATTTGCATTTTGGAAGAGTCTACGTTGGCAGTGAGGAAGATGGAATGGAAGCTAAGCAAAAAAAAAAAAAAAAAAAAAAAAAAAAGACTGGGTAGAAACTGAAGTCTTCCACCAATTCACCAAAATGGGAATCAGGTCATTGAATGATCCATGGTTGGTCTCTACCCATGAGGCCCAGTACCCTCTTTTTATAAGGCATATTTGCAACAGCTCTTTTAATAACTTGAAATTAAATTCATAGATAATAACTTGCCTATACAGCTTTTCAAAAATGAATACAATGTCTTAGTGCTAATATAAAGTAGAAATAAAAGAAAGCTAATTTATAATGAAAAATAGGTGTTACTATAAGGAAAAACTCAGTCATGAGCAGTCAACAAATATAGTAAATAACCAGATGCATACTTATAAATCGAATCATCACTGAAGCCTAGAGGTACAGGCGCAGGCTGGCGCACAAGTGTCGTGTGGGTTCAGCCACCCTGAGCAATGTTCCTGTCAGGGAGTGCCATTTTCCAAAATGGTGAACAGCTCCCAAGTGTCCCAAACAAAACAAAATGCAGTCTTCCCTCAATGTACACACTTGTTACGCTCCAGAGAAATTAAGTGCATTAAAACTGTGCAAAGAAACTGAATTTCCATGTAATTCAAAGTTAATTCTAGGTTCAAATAATCATAGACAGGATTTTGAGAAATTCTTTGCTGTGTGCATCAATCTCACACCTTGTTGGATGTCTACTGTCAATTCTGGGGGCTCTTAAATGCCAAAGGCTCCATCCCCTCCAGGTACCATGACAACGAACCCCCCCACCCACACACACATTTTCTAATCATCCCCAGGGAGCAGTAGTACACCCATTGAGAAGAATTGAGCCAGACCAATGTAAATCTGAAAATAAGAAAAGCAGAGTGGCAGAATTCTTCATCTGTTGGTTGATTTAAGCCACTGCATTATCACGTCAGCAAGTGTCAAGTTTGAAATGTCATGGCCTCTTCACCCCTCTGGTTGTAGTTGGACTACACTGCAAGGAGAGTCTCTATTTTGTTTGTTGCTTACTCCGCCTCATTCCATAAAGGCTTTTAATATTGCTAGATTTCCCAGCAAAATGCCAACATTTCCTGTGCCTCCCTGGAACCTTCTCTCAGGAGCGGCATGACATGAGGGGCAAAATGGACACCTTGCCAGGAAATACCCAGGCTTCGAATATTACCTGGATCCCATGTCAATCAGCTGAGGGGCAGGTGGATCTGGGACTGGGACATGGAGTGAGGCACCCTGTACACAATTTATCTGGGTTCACCAGAATCAGTGACATGACCCATGATGTGGTCATTGCACAGCACCCACCCATAGTCCCTCTGGATGTTGCTAGGATACCCTACATCCACTGCTCTTTCTGTCTGGTCTCACTGTGCTGCATCTGCAAATTCCTTCTGGCAACCATGAAGATGCTGGTTTTGAGAGGCCAGGCAATGCTCGATTCTCTACCCTTTGCCCTGTCTGGATGGCCACTTGTCTCCCAGGCTCAGCTGCACATGCAGGTGGCTGTTACGCCTGCTGAGAAGCATGGGACCACTGGAAGCACAAGGGAGTTTCCTGTGGGTCTGCAATGTGCTACCACACTCCATGGTAGCCAAGTCCATGGAATGTGAAAGATGAAAATTGGTCTTGCCCATCTGGTGAAGCCGTGCAGCACAGAGGAGTGAACACTGGCTTTGAGGACAGACAACCTCAGTTTAGATCCTGATCCTAACTCATGCAACCCCTCTGACCATAAACACTGGCTTTGAGGACATCACAACCACAGTGTAGACCCTGATCCTAACTCATGCAACCCATGTGACCTAAGCAAGTTGCTTTTCTGCTCTCACCATCGTTTTCCTCATACCTAAAATAGAAATAATAATACATATCATACAGGGATTTTGTTAAGATATAAAACAGTATACTGGCACATTATAGGTATTTAATAAGTAGAAATTGTTGCTGTTACTGTTATTATTATAAATGTCACATGTGCTCCTGTTAAAATGTATGTATGTGTGTGTGTGTATGTGTACATATATCTTAATTAGCTGATAAGAATAATACAATGAAGGATTATTATGGTAATATACTTGAGTAAATGCTCTGGAGTTTTGCAGTGCCAACCTATACCACCGTATTAGAGTGCCCCAGAATGGACATAAACCTTCACTTTTTTCTCTAAAACTGGAATAATAACAATACAGAAACAGTACTCAGACCTACCATGTCGGTTATATATCAAGCAAGGTTCTAAGTTCTTTATGGGCTAGTAACTACCATTTACTGAATGCTCACTTGGCATTAGGTGGAGTACTTTACACCTTAAATATGTCATCCCAATTAATCTTCAAGCCACCCAATGAGACAGAAGGTACCTTGTGCCCATTTTACAGATAAGGATATTTAGAGGCCAGGAAATGCTCTCCTAGTTCCACAGATGAGAAAGGGCATTTGAATTTTAACCTAAGTCTGGCAAGCTGCACTTTGCACACCACCTTGGTGCTGAGGAGGATAGGACTGTAACCTGTTATGAAAAACAGGCTGACTCTCAGCTTAAGCAACTGAGATTGTCCAGAGTTTAACCAGGAGAGACCAGGCCAAACCTCAGGCACACCTGCTCTCCAGGCTTCTGTCCATTCTGTGACTACCAGATTTGGGAAACTTTAACTGTGGAAGTATTATCCCCCAGACATCTGCATGGCTTCCCCATACCCTGACCCCTCCCCAGCCCCCACCCCCATTCTAGTTTCTGCTGAGCAATTCTGGCCAGTGCTCTGGAAGGGAGGCTCTGTGAGAGCAGGAACTTTTATCTTATTCATGTTGCATTCCCTGTCCCCAGCACACAGCTGGGCACCTGGCAGGTGATGGAGACTTTTCTGTCAGTCATGTAAATCCATGAATTCCCCCTTCCCAGGATGCCTGACTCTCCTTTCTCTGCCCCTCCAGGTTATGTTGCAATGGGCGCCGTCCTCCCATCCTTCTGGGGCCAGCAGCCCCTTGTCCAGCAGCAGATCGCCATGGGTGCTCAGCCACCAGTCGCTCAGGTGATGCCGGGGGCTCAGCCCATCGCATGGGGCCAGCCGGGTCTCTTTCCTGCCACTCAGCAGCCCTGGCCAGCTATGGCCGGGCAGTTTCCGCCAGCCGCCTTCATGCCCACACAAACTGTAATGCCTTTGCCAGCCGCCATGTTCCAGGGTCCCCTCACCCCCCTTGCAACCGTCCCCGGCACGAGTGAGTCCACCAGGTCAAGTCCACAGACCGACAAGCCCCGGCAGAAAATGGGGAAAGAAATGTTTAAGGATTTCCAGATGGCCCAGCCTCCACCCGTGCCCTCCCGCAAGCCCGACCAGCCCTCCCTCACCTGTACCTCAGAGGCCTTCTCCAGTTACTTCAACAAAGTCGGGGTGGCACAGGATACAGACGACTGTGATGACTTTGACATCTCCCAGTTGAATTTGACCCCTGTGACTTCTACCACGCCATCCACCAACTCACGTGAGTGCCCTTTGCTCAGGATATAAAACCCAAGGACAGCGATCCTGGTTTCCAGAAAAGCGACTTTCGGGGTCAGGGAGCTCCTGTCCACACCAAGCAGGCTCCTCATTGCTATTCCTACTAGCCTTCACAATCGATGCCAATGCAGGCACCACGGATGCATGCACACCTTCTCCATGGGTTCTAGGTCTATTTTTAGACTCGGAGCCGAGCAGATGACAACTTTGGTTAGGTTGTTTGACAAATCAACCAAGTGGTAGAATTGAGTACAAGCCAGGCATTTGTCCACCATGTCACTGTGCCTTTTAGCCCTTTGTTAGTTTGCTCACTCATTCATTTATTCATTCATTCATGTGCATCCCACCTTATGAGACAGACATTTTGGTGTTGCTTATTGAAATGAAAATTAATGATAAATAGAAATTTTTAACATTTAGGAATAAGGTTTAAAATCAGGGTAGAAAATTAAGATCAAGAGGAAAATTTAAAGTGAGGTATAGCTGCTGTAAAATCTTGTGCAGCTGTGATACAGGCTCAAATCCTCTAGAGCCAGAGAAGAAGAGTGGTAGAGCAAGACATTCTGGCCTGGGGTCCTGGGAGTTGGCCCCCTTCTTTACTAGTTTTGTGCTTTGGGACAGGTAGCTATATTTCTAGAAACCT
The DNA here is from genome assembly GCA_004027875.1 of Aplodontia rufa. NCBI lineage: Eukaryota > Metazoa > Chordata > Mammalia > Rodentia > Aplodontiidae > Aplodontia > Aplodontia rufa. Next base: position 8,907 of record PVKS010038995.1, on the reverse strand, counting down.
GTGTTCCTTGTCTTAGGCTGTAGGTTATTAAAACAATTTAGTACATGTACCCAATCATGAACATCACACAGCTGGAACTGTTATTATCATGCTTGTTGAGCAGTTTTTGTGCAGGGTCTGGACCCTGTTCCTAGCGTTGGTTCCTCTGCCACAGCTGCGTCTTAGGACAGCATGTGGCTTCTCCACAACTCGGGGAGCACTTAGCTTCCCTCTAGGTCTAGTGCTCAGTGATTCCACCCAAGCCCTCTCCTCTGCTTCAGACCTCTCAAACACAGTTAGCCGCCCAGCTAACTCAGAATCCAGATACACTTGAGCACTCGTATGCTGGTTTGACACAATTCAGGGAAGGTGTTCTGGTGACTCAGCCTGTGCTTTGACAGTTGATAAGGAGAAAGGGAAGGCTCATGGTACAGTGAGTTTGGCATTTTCACTACTGTCTCTGGTGATATGGATCACTGCGTGGCCAAGACATGAATAGTCAAAAGAAATCTAATGCTAATACAATCAGATGGTTTCATTTCAGCTGAATTCAGAGTGCTCTTCTGAAAATGAATGCTTTCGATGTAAACAATCTACTTGCTCTCCGGCCATAGGTTTCACATAGTGCGGGCTTCTCTATTAACTCACAGGGTTTCAATGAGGAATAATGAATTCAAAAAGAAATGCTAAAGAAATAACAGCCACACATAAATGAGCAAGCATCTTTTAAAACCAATGTCTCTTTTACAGTGGGCTTGTATGCCAGCTACAGCAAGAGGGAAGTTTAGGTTCCTTGAGGACAGGGAATGTCTGCATCATCCCCACCCTTCTCAAAAGGCTAGCACAATGCCTAGCACATGGGACGCATTTGAGAAAGGTTGCAGAGAATGAAATGACCCAAACAAAAGCCACTTAGCTACAGCTGTGTACTAGAACAGAGTTTTGCAACCCTGGTATTATTGACAATTGGAGCTGGATAATTCTTCATCTTCAGGGTCTGTCCAGCAGACACTGTACTTGTTGTAGAAAGTTTAGCAGCAATTTTAACCTCTAGTCACTAGATACAAGTACCATTCATCTATTCCCTCTTCTCACGATGGTCAAAAATGGCTCAAGAGATGGCCAAATGTCCCCTGGGAGCAAAATCACCTGAGATTGAGAACCGCTGTTTTAGAATACAGAAGTATTCTGCAAAACCTTCCGAAGATTAAGATGCATGCGTAAGCTAGTTGTCTCCCATTTATTTCATTGGGTAGGTATGAGTAATATATCTGTTAGTGTTGGCAGCTCAGCCTGGGTCCTTGGCCTTTAGTAAGCACTTAACCACTCCAAACACTGTTTAGAATCCAATTAATATTTATTAAACATCCACTATCCATCAGGGTGTTTTCATGTAGCTTTAAACCCAGTGTAACTAGTTTGTTCCAAAATCATCTCAAAAAACACAGAAGACTTTCTTTCAAATAAAATAACAGTATTTTGTTTAAAAAAAAAGATGAGTAAAACTGCTCTTTATCTCCCTCAGCATCCTCTGGAGAATATTTCCAGCTGAGGTTGGTTGGACCAAAAGTGAACCTCAAATAGGAACAGAAAAGCACAGCTGGGATGAATAGTATCAGACAGAGCTCTGTCACATACCAGGGCTGCTGCAATTCCACAGCTGTGTTAACCCTGAGCAAGTAACCACACCTCTCTGAGCTGTAGTTGCTGACATTTGGGGAAAGTTTACAAAAGCAGCTTATGGTTAACTGCATCAGGTATGGTTACCCGAATAGGAATGGAAAGTGCCTAGCACAGCATTTGACATATTGCACATTATGAACAATAAAGGATTTGGAATAGCATCATTACTCTAAAGATAGGTTCATCAGGGTAGAAGGTACACACTGAGTTTTGCAATCATTCACTGTCTGATAAGCTGCCGGAAGTTCTAAGTTCTGGAATGTTACAACAGGGAGTTCTTATCAATGGCACCGAAATTCAGCTACTAAATCAATACCTCCTCCTTACTTGGGGCCAAACCAGGGACTGGTCTTTTCTATGCCAAATTAGAAATTATTAAGATAAGTTTAGTCTCCAGTACTTATTTGTTTTAAACCTTGGAACAAAGGAAAGCAGGGAAGGTCCATGCGTAACTGGCCTTTCTTACAGAATCAGGTACCAGCTGTGAAGTTGCCACCAGTCACATCCTTTCTCCCAGATCCCTGAGACCTTCTTTATTTGACACATGTTTATTGACTTATTTGCCAGGAATCAGAGTCTGGTTCTACCGGTTGCCGTGAACAAGTTAGCAACCTTCATTTTCCGTATCTTTTAAACTGGGATAACGTCCACATCAGAGAGGCTTTGTGAAGATCAGGGATATTCTCTGTGTAGTTTCCAACAATGTCTGACACACAGAAGGCAGTCAATGAATGTCCCCTCTGATGAAAGACACAGGAGAAAGCAAGACCAGCAATTTCCACTCGTGCATGCATCAGAATCACCTGGAAAGGGCCGTTCAAACAGTTTTTGATTGGGTAGGATCCAAGGACTGGCATCCCTAACTTTCCCAGACGATGCTTCCGCTGCTGGTTCAGGGACATCCTTTGAGAACTGCTGCCTTCCCAGTCAGTGTGGACAAGCTGCTTCCTTAGGATTAAGTGCGTGAGAGCACAAGATAAGCACACGCAGAGCAGGAATTTGAATGTCTAGCTGATTTGGCTTGGGATGGGGAGCGCAATCCTGAGACTCGATTCAAATGTAAGCAAATCCCTGAGGTTGCTGTGGGATATCGTGGGTGCAGCCAGGCATTTACAATGTTTCCTCTTTTTTGCATGCTCTCTGTGTAGCTCCAACCCCAGCCCCTAGGCAGAGCTCTCCATCCAAATCATCTGCATCCCATGCCAGTGATCCGACCACCGATGATATCTTCGAGGAGGGCTTTGAAAGTCCCAGCAAAAGTGAAGAACAAGAAGCTGTAAGTGACTGGTTTAATGTTCTTTTTTGTTTTTCCTTAAAATTAAAGCTTGCATATCTGAACCGGACAGTACACAGGATGCCTATGTAGAAGAGAATGCTGGCTGAGACTCGAGTTCTAAAGGGATGCTGAAGGGGCTCCATTTTATGCTCAAATGAGTCAGCTGGAAGACACTGTCCTTTTGTTGAGTTGTTATGAGCACTAATATTTGTGGGGTGGCATTTTCTGATAGAAGTTGTGCCCTCTTTAAAATAAGTGATTGTGTGTCCTGCATGAAACCATCCCTAGTTGTTTTATATTTTCAGTTGTTGGAAAAAGAAAAAAAAAGTGTTATCTTCTTGTGTTCTAGCCTGATGGATCACAGGCCTCCTCCACCAGTGATCCATTTGGGGAAGCCAGTGGTGAGCCCAGTGGTGATAATATAAGTCCACAGGCCGGTAGCTAGATAGCGCAGGTCTGGGTAGGTATCTGTCCTTTTTATCTCCTTCACCCTTATGCCAGCTGCTTTCCCTTCCTGCTCCGCTTGTTCTTTATTTCTATAGCCATATTCCCAGCCTTTGTTCTTTCTCTCCTTGCCTGAGCTGTGTTACTGTGTTTGCACCATCTCTCCTTGCCTGAGCCGCATTACCTGTGCCTACACCATCTCTGCTTGCCTGCTTTCTACTTTCTGCTTTTCATTTCCTCATGGATGAATGACCTTTGACATATACCAGGAGACAGAGCTGGGGAGCAAAGGAAGGAATGGTCATATTATTTTATTAATGATATGTTCTGAGTGGGTGGTGATGGAGCAAGGTATGGTTGACACTGCTTAATGTGGATTTAGTCTCTAAAAGCACCAGCATTCTGAGATGAGTGCATTCTGCCCACACTGATAATTTCTCAGTGAGTTGTGGTCCAGATGTTTTAATCTTTTAAGCAAAATGTCACTGCATTTGCCTATATGCTACAGATCTAAAGAGGTCACCAGTCAAACACACTGAGAAGTCAGACTACGAAGCAAAACCAAGCAGTGCTTGAAAGAAGATTGATAGAGATGTGAGATCATCATAGCCCTTTTTGTCTAGCCAAAAAGGGCCCTGTACCTGCTTCCGATGTGACAGTGAAATCCAAAGCCACTTCTGAGGCTCTGCCGTTTTGCACCTGCGTTGTAGCATGTGATTTGCCACTGAGTCACTTCAGATCCCATCAGCAGCTGCTTTGAGAGAGGTGTACTTACATTTACTACAAGTGTCTTTGGACACTTGAATTTCAATACATCTGATTTGATCAAAAGAAAGAGTAGCTGATGAAGCAAACCTGCTTGGGAGCTAGAAGTACACCTTGTTATCCAGACATGATTTCTAAGGTCACTCCTTGACAAATGTGTTCAATTTTCAAATACTTTCCTAGTTTTCCATAAACATATGGGACTGCAAGGCCAAACCCAACAAGCTCCTTTTTTTTTTTAAAGTCCTGAACAGCATGATCAGAGCCATTAAAATGGTAAACAGGTTTCACCACTTGTGCATGGATTCTAAGGCTAGCTCAGAATCATTCTCTGTCCATGCATAAGTTATTTGACAGTCATTGAAAGCAATATGGTGTTTTGAAAGTGCATTTTGTTGATAGGTTTTATGATTAAAGAACTTACCTATATTTTGCCACATTTTACAACAGTACAATAGCACATAACAATATGTCATGCCATGCAGAACCACCTACTGCCTGTTTAAAAATTCAGTCTTGCAAAACTATTTCAGAAGCTGGTCTATTAATGGCAAAGTCAATGCCCTAGGAAGTAGAAAGGATGGGGATTGTGGAGGACTTCTTGGGATGATTCCCCAGGAGGTTTTCCATCCCTTGCATGTGTTGTACTTCTTGTGCTCAACCCTGCCTTGAAAAATTTGATAAATGCACTAGAGGTGACAAGCCATTCATCAGGATAACAGCAAACATCAACTAAAATTGAAGTTCTTCTAGAAAACAAAGATGACTTACACCATTTTCAGATCAATGTATCAAACCCTCATCTTCATGTGCCTGTTCAGCTTGAGGCAATTCTACAAGCTGAACTGTTTCATGGGGCTTTGGTCTGTCCCATGTTTGATGCTTCATCCAGCACCCCAAGCCATGGCTGAGTTGTAAAAGGGTATGGTATGATGGCAAAAGCTTAGGATTTGGAACTTGACTTCAAATCCTAACTCAGCTACTTAATAGTGGGAAATCTTGGGCAAGAACCGTCATTACTTTTGAGTCTTAGTTTCTTAATTTGCTAAAAGAGGCTTATATTATCCATTATGTTAACTGAGATAGCACGTGTTAAGTCTCTAGCAAGGAGACCGACATTGAATGCTCAGCTTCACACTCAAATAATCTAGGTTCTGGGGTAATTTGTCTGAGTTCAGAATCTGAGTCTATCATTTCTTAGTTGTTTGACCCTTCTTAGATTTCATAATCATTCGCTAATTTTATTTTCTTATCCAAAAACTAGGGATAAAATTAATGTCTGCTTCATAGTGTTGTTATTTGAAGTAAGTGAAGCCATGTATATGGAGTGTCTTAATACAGGGTCTGGCACCCAGAAAACACTCAATAGGTGTTAGCTGCGATCAACTCCATCACCACCAACTTCCACCACCACCATCATCATCATCACCACCACCACCATCATCATTGCCAACACCACCATTATTGTCATCATCACCATTGTCATCATCACCATTGCTATACTACTAGTACCACCACCAACACCATCATCACCATCACCATCATCATAACTAGGACCGACCACCACCATGATGATCCCACCATTATACATGTGTTCAAAAATGTTGACTCTCTTGGCTACCTTAGATATTATACGCTTAACCCTTATGTTAAATCATGGCATTGTCTGGGAGGTTTTGCTCGATGATTTCTATCTCCAGATGATTAATTTTCAGTATGCCTCAAAACAGTTTTGGAGTTGGGGATGGAGAAAAGAAAAAGCCTACTTGGTAGCTCTCTAGCTTGCCTGGTCCCATAATCAGACTGATCCCAATTTGAGCCCCTATAGAGTCACTTGTCACTTCCAAAAAACATGAGCAATATTAGATTCACATGTAATTCATCATAAATCCCTTCCAGTTCCAGAGGAGAGCCACACTGTAATCTTTGGTAAAGCAATTTTCTCCTTTGAAAGCTTAGCCTAGCCATCTCATTTCTCTATCAGGAATTGTGTGCCAAGGGGCTGGTGCCAGCTTTGCAGACAGATCCCCTATGATACCCATCAGGGAAGACAGGATGAACCTTTCTAGGTCCATCCACCAATAGCAGCACAAGCCACATGAGATCTTTCTGTCCCTATTCCCTTCACTCATCCACCAACTAGAAATGTACTGACAGCAATTGCTTAGTGCTTTTCTGGACATTCGGAAAGGGAGTCCTCTGCAGAGATGGTTCTGTCTATGGTTTTTTTTCCCCGCTCTGCTTTCATATAATGGGAAGGCAAGAGTCCCATCCTTCTTATCACCCTTGCAACCATTATCTCCAGCTATTTTTTTTATTGGAAATAGCCACACAGTTCTTAGTAAGCAGGGATGGCATCTCTTGATAAGTTAAAGCCATATCACAACAAAGTAAGAGAAAACGACAGACTTTGTCCCTGCAGGTGGAAGCTTCAGGGCCAGTCTCAAACATTTCTGTTTTAGCAATAAAAGGAAATATCTTCAATTATTTCACTTCTCCACCCCCTAACTTCCTATTGGGAGAATCACGTGTCTTTGAAAGAGTGGGTCAACAGGAGCAAAAAAGAACCAAAGTAATATTATAATGGCTGGTGTGGGAATGGCAGGTAGTTTATACTTCGCTGATGTGTTGCTGGAGCAATTTTAAGGGCAAAATGTTAGCTTTTGAGGAGATGAAAGAAAAATGAAAACATTTATTTGGTTAAATGGCTAAGTAAATAAACTGCCTATCAGACTTCCCCAGCTGTCAACTCAAAGTAGCATCTGTAACAATGGGAATTGTTTGGTCTGTCTCCCTTTGTAGCAACAGATATTGCCATAAATAATAAGTCGCTGTCATTTTTTTAATACTGATCTTCATAGTGGGAACTTATGACAGATAAAATATTACCTGGTAGATTTCTAGCATTCAAGGGAAAATAAAGCCAAACTGCAGATGCTTTGGGAGGAGGAATTGAAGGAAGGAAGGTTAGAAGGAAGGATGGGAGGATAGAAAGATGGAAGGACAGACACAGACTCAGGGTCCTTGAGATGGTGAATTTGGGCAAATATCTCTCCCCTCATATGGAGAAATACAGATAATTGCAGCAGCTTCCTTTCCAACCTATTCAAGAGTCACATGATATTGTGAAAATGCAAGTGGCTTGTAAGCTTTGAAAACAGTAATACATGGATTACTATTACACTAGTTTTTAAATAGAACTGAACAACAGAGCCTCAAAATAAAGAAATCCCTAAAATGAATAATCAAAGCTGTCCATTTCATGGCTACACAATTCACAGGAAAGCCCAGCCTAAGCTTTGGAAGGAACAGTGTCCCACTTCCTCAGACCCTCACAAAGAGACATGCTTTGGGGTTCTCCAGCTGGAAAACTCTTAGAGTGGTTCAGGCACAAGGTGGCCAGGGTCTGGCTGGGGACACTGTGTGCTGGGATGGACAGGTGGGCCCAGTGACGAGAGATATTTAAAAGCTGAAAGGGCAGGAGGTAAGATAAAAGGGACATGGGAGGTAAAGAAGAGGACAGAAACTAGAGTGACACCCAGTTCCATGACATGCAGAGCTAAGTGGTGCCAATCACTGCATCACAGAGCACCCCAGCACACTTGAGCAGAAAGAAGCAAGTTTGCTTTCAGACCAACTAAGCTTGAGGTGCCCACAAGACATCAAGTTACAGATACCAGTAGTCTGCTGGATACAACCTCTGGGGGTTGAGGGAGAAACCAGGCTAGGCAAGCAGATTCCAGCATGGGTTTCAGCTCTTGGAATAATGGGTGCAGAAAGAATATACCTCCAGACCAGAGCTTGGCTAACTCTCTAAAATTAGGTTTTGGGGGGCTGTACAGTCTGTTGCAACTGCTTATTATCATAAGGAGGAAATAGCAAAAGACATGCATAAGCATGTGGGCGTAGCAATGTTCCAATAATACATTATTTACAAAAGCAGGCAGCTGCCAGAATTGGCCAACAGATCATAGTTTACTGACCCCTGAGTTAGATCACACTCACTGTTTCCAGAATCTCTCTGTGGGAGATAATCTCTATCCCTTTCATCCAATACTATTAATAAAATATAATTTACAATTACTAGCACCACTTAATTCAATCTTCACGGAGTACTCTTAAGTATTTTTATTGGTCCCACTACATAAATATGACAGGTAAGGTAGAGAGGTTACTACTTAAAATCCTAAGACTCATATGTAATAGGACTAGGGATGGATTCTAGATGAAGATTAAGAAACTCATGAGCATTCAAAGAGGACCCGAGTTGTTCCACCCCAGTTTTAGCAGCGTCTTTTTGGCACAGTAGATATGCCACCTGAGGGTGTTGGCTTCATTCCTGACCTTTGGATTCCTCGTCTATAAAATGAGTCTCACAGACACTTGCAGCTCTGATATTTTAGCACCTTCCGACTTACCCAAGCTCACTCAGCTATAGCATAGGAGAACTAGTCTTCAATCAATATCTTCCAATGGCACCTTTTCCTCAGGCAGACTTATTCCCAGCTAACAGAGAAGACAGAAGTCCCTAAATTATGCCAGCTATTAGAGCCCCCAAGATCATCAGCCTGAGATCCAGGATCCTCTACTAGTGACTGGAACTTACTCTAAAAAGGTCTTCCTGTTACAGAGAGAATTGGTATCTGCACCATCAGTGTCCTCTTCTGCTACTTGACAAGGTCAAAAGAGATGGGCAGAACATATCATTTGTTTTCATCACTATTGTTGTTATTGATGAGAAAATGCAGTATTGATTAGAA
>PVKS010038994.1:0-17566 GCA_004027875.1 Aplodontia rufa | reverse complement strand
CTCCCCTTGCCGACCCTGGTGGTGGCGGTTCTGTGAGTCTGTGTTTACATTAACCGAGGACTGATTGTGTGTCACACATGCCATCTGTCCTGTTGTCAGAGGTGCACATCATACTGTGTGGTGGGTCTCCCTTGGGCTCTTCTGTTCCTAGCCTGGGTGCTGCTGGCAGAGGGAGGTGGGTGCCCAGACCCCACAGCTGGCAGGTGGCACTGCTGGGATTCAAACCCAGGCAGTCTGGCTCTAAAGCTGTTCCCTTTCCACTAAGCCAGCCGCCTCGGTGGAGTCCCTGGTGAGATGGCTCCGGGTTTTGCTTTGCTTCCTCTCTTGCTGGGTGTCTTGTGGCGATGGCCAGGTGGCTGCAGAGCAGTTCTGATTCAGGAAGCACCGGAGCCTCGTGGGTGCATGCTGCACAGGGCTCATAGAATCCTCTGCCTGGAATCTTGCGGGTTCCCCTGCTGAGGGCGGGAGGAGGATCTGTCAGCTCACATTGCCACTGCACTCAGCCCAGCTGTCACAAGAGAATGTGGGCCACAGGCCACAGGTACCTGGCAAGCCCCTGACAGGTAGGAGTGGCAGCCCCCCTCACCCACTCTCAGGGCAAATTTTAGTGACAGTGCAGAGGACAGGAGAGTGGCCCCTGGCACCTGGCCTTGTTCTTTGGGTCCTTCAGGCCTGGCTTGCTGGACACCATGAGGACATCAACCAGGTGACTGTCCTTTGCCAGGAGCCCTCCCACCCTGAGCCATATTTTGAGTTCCATTTGGTTTTATTATTTATTTATTTTTTAAAGAGAAAGTGGGACAGTGAGAGAATCAATTCTATTTAGTTTTTCATGTGGCTTTCATTGCTCAGACACTTTGTTGTGTACGTGGTGCTGGGGTTCGAATCCTCATCCTCGCACATGCCAGGCAAGCGCCGTAACTGCTGAGCAACTGCTCCAAACCCCCTCCACCATTTGCTTTTAAAGCCAGCTCAGAGTGAAGGCTTGGGAGGAGAGGCTGGTGAGAGGAGGACACCAACCCTTCTGTGTGACAGATGGGGACTGTCCCTTTCCTTGGAGCAAGGGTGGTTTGCCACTTTGCTCGGCTATGCTGTATCTCCTACTGTTAGCAGCACAGTGCGGTGGCTGGTCCCCTGGAGGCTGGCGTCTGTTCCTTGAAGGAGCCATGGAATGTGGAAGGGGAGCAGTGAGGAGAGGGCGGGGTCCTGCCCCTTGGAAAGTGGTCACGGAGGCAGAGCACGGGACCACACTGCTGCCTGACCACTGAGCATGGGCCCCAGGTTGGTGTGCATCCAGAACCTTCTCAACCCCTGGGGTGTCCCGGGTATTGGCCCCATTTCAGAGGAGCAGCACAGGAGGTGGGATTCGGTGAGGTGGCCTTGGTGCTTCCCTCCAAATGGAGGCTCTTCAGCATGGGTGGACTCCACAGTGGCTGGTGAGCCACTGCCTCACTGCTGGACCCTCAGTGTCCCCATCTGTGATGGGCTTCTCACCACTGGTGTCTCAACTAGGGGAAACTCCTCGGTGGTACCCCGCATAGACCCGTCCCCAGGAAATGGACGAAGGAAGAAAAGCAGGCAGGAAGGGAGGATGATAGCTGGTTCCTTTCCCTCTGGAGGGAGAAGCTGGGAGTCCTATGGGCTGCACCTCTGCTGGCTCTCAGGTGGTCGTTGCAGGGCTGCGGAGCTTGGGGAGGGCTGAAGGATTCCCAGCATTGCCTCTGGGTGTGGCCTGGTCTCCTGCAGTGAGCTCCCATCCCTGGGGACCCAGAACTCTGAAGGGCCTCGTAGGTTTCTTCCCTCAGCCTCCACTGAGACTTCCCCCTGGGCTTGCTTGCTCCAAAGGCACTGAGATGCCCATCATCTGTCTGCAGCATGTATTGAGCACCTACTGTGTGCCAGATGCTGCTCTTAGGGCTGTGGGGGCGGGGTGGAGTGCGGAGGGGCTGGAATGCAGCCTGGATACAGGCAGGATCCATCCAGTGGAGTCCAGAGAGGAGGACCAACACCCCAGGCGAGGTGGGTAGCCAGCAGGGCAGCCCAGCCGCTCATGGAGGTGCCTTTTGATGGTCAAGTGGATTTGATGCTGGGGAGGCAGGAGGTTTCCAGATAGAGGGATCAGCATTTAGTGTCACAGAGCTGGCCGGGTGGTCCTGGAGCTCCTGGGCCCAGCTTGATGGCATCACGAACCACATTGTGGGGGCCACAGGCACTGAGGAAGTGGTTCTGGTTCCTAGGACCCAGGGCAAAAGGACTTTGTCCTGCCAGCAGGGCAACGGGCTCTGGCTCACGGCTGCTGTAGCCCCAGGAGCATTGGTGCCCAGCTTACGGCAGGTTCCTCACCTGTGAAGTAGGGCACTGGTGTCTCCCTTGTGCGGGACTACAGTGAAGTGCTGGGCTGGAGCTGACATTCCTGCTGCTGACCTGAGCTGGACCTGTCTAGCTGGACAGGTTGTCCAGGCCTGGGCACAAACGCTGAGGAATCTCTGTCCAGGGCCTCTGGAGACTGCTGAGCACTGAGGGGCACTGAGACTCAGTAGTGAGCCACTGCCCTGTGCTGGGTCCTTGTGATGCGGCTCAGCACCAGCAGGTGAGCCGGGTGCCGCCCCCTGCTGCTCCAAGCCCTGCTCTCTGTCCCTGGAGTCCTGGAGTCCTGGCTTAGCATTTGAAACCCTGGAGCCAGAGGCCCATGGCCACCCTGCCCATCCTCTGCCCCCCAGGATGTGAGGCATCAAGCCTTCCTGGGACACAAGGACTGGTCCCAAGTCAAGGGTCCCTGTGCTCCAAGTGGCCAGGGTTGGGGCCCTGTGGTGGATATCCAGGGGCAGATGGCCTTGGTCCTTCTCAGCACAGGCACCTGCTCCCTGGGCAGTGAAGGGGCTCTGGGGTGGGGAGTCGTGTGCCCTGCACTGCACCCGTCCTTTGCCTTCACTCTCCCTAGCAGGTGCCCCTTGACCCTCAGGGTGGGCACCACAGCAGCAGGGGCTTCCAGGGAGCCAGGACCCCACGGTGGTGATGCTTCTTGACATAGGCTGATGTCCTTGTCATCTTCTTCTCAGCCTCCCAAGCTGAGATGCAAAGAGGCCAGAGACTGTGTGTTAGGTCCTTGGCCAGAGGCCAGTGGAGCTTCCCAGCCCAGTGTCCCAGTGTCGGGGGCAGGGAGCACTGGCCGGCTGGAGGTTGAAGGGGAGGATGACTTGGGGGTGGGGAGGGGCTGCCTTACTGATGAAGGGCCCCATTGACAGCAGGAGACAGCCGTCAGGATGCAACAGCCTTTCCTGGTGTCATCTGGTCCACTGTGGCTTCCAGGCCTCACTCCTGTTCCTAACTGCCTGGAAAGCACCTGCCCAGGCTGTGTCACCTGGACCTGGAGCCAGGTCATCCTCATTTCCATTCTGATTTGCTCTCTGGGGCTGGGTGAGGTTCCTGAGGCTGCTGTAACAGAGGGCCAGCTTCCTGGTGGCCTGCATCAGCAGAAGTTGTCCTCCTGGACAGAGTCTGAGGTCCAGGCAGGCAACCCTGCTCCCTCTGAGGCTCTCAGGGCAGCTTCCACAGCTCCTAGCCTCCTTGCCGCCGGATCTTGTGGCTACATCCTTTCCACCTGAGTCCGTCCTCGCGCCGTGGTTTCTGCCTGAGTCCGTCTTCACGTGGCCTCTCCCCTTTCTCTCCTAGACACCAGGCATGGGTTAGGGCCACCAGTCTGGAAGGACCTCATTGTAACTTGGTCTTGTCTGGAAGACCCTGAGGTCCCATTCCAGGGCCTGGGGACCATCTTGTGGTGTATTCATCTCTGTCGAGCATCCTGGCAGTGCCCCAGCCTGTCCTTTCCCTGTACAGCTGCTTCTGCCCTACAATGCATCCCTTCCAAAACCATCCAGGGTTCCAGGGGGTCTGCCAGGCATGTCCTGCCCTCAGGTCCTCTTCTTGCTCACGTTGGCCCCAGGCTCTTCCTTGTCCCTCAAGGCTTTGCCTCAGTGTGACTTCCTGCATGAAGCCTCACAGGGGCTCCAGGACCTGGGAACCCCACCCCTCTCACTCTGCCTCCTCTGGGGTTGCTGAAGATTCTCAGCAACTTCTGTCCCCCAAGGGCTCCCAAGTTTGGGGACCTCTGCCATGTCTTGGTCCTGGCTTCTCTCCCACCTGCAGTCCTGTGTGTTGGGCATGGGGCATGGTACTGGGCTTTGGATGTGAGCTCACTGAACTCACAGGGCCTCCCCCTGAGGCCTTCCCGTGTTGTAGATGAGGAAGCAGCTTCCTGGAGCCTATGTCACCTGCCCAAGGAACTTCAGTGGCTTGGAAGCTCAGGCCTGCTCAGGTCCACCCAGTGAGCGGTCCTGGTGGGTGTGCAAGGACAGGCCCTCGTCAGTGACATCACTCACTCTTCCAGGAGTGCTTCTCCAGCACCTTCTACACTCCCTGCACCAGGGCCCCAGAGGGCCACAGACAGCCTGCCTGCCCTTGGGGACCGAGGCTGCCAGGAAAGGAGACAGAAGCTCCCCTGGCAATCACAGTTCTCAGTATAGCAGGCCGAATGCTGGTCTTGCCATGGACCCTTTCTGTGGCACTGGCCAGGGGCTGCCTCTCTTAGGACCTTGGCTTCCCCCTGTAGCCAGCAAGCCCCTTCTGGCCCAAGATGAGCATTCCGCACCTCACCCCGCCAGCTAGCTCAGGGGAGGGGCTGAGCCCTGAGGCCCCACACAGGCAGCCCTCGGCCAATGATAGCTGGTCAGTTTGCTGCGCTCCCCGCAGGTGCTGGCCGCTGGGGGCACCAGGGACTTGTGACTCCTGGCTGTACTGTGTCCCTAGCTCTGGGGAAGAATCCAGGGCTCTTTCCAAGTCCAGTGACTCAGAGCTTCCAAGCAGAGCAGGGAGCAGAGGGTCAGCTGCCTCCACTCAATGGGGGCTTTGAGAGGCCCCGGAGCTGTGCTGGCAGTGGGACCAGGCCCCGGAGGGCCACATTGTTGGTCTTCCAGCTCCAGTGAGGCAGGATTAGTGCTTGGCTTACCTGGGAAACCAGGGCCTGGAGGTGTGCAAGCCAGAAGGGATTCCAGGCAAAGCCAACCGCGAAGCACACCAATCCACTAGCCCACATCCAGAGCCACAGGGAGGGTGGCTCAGGGAGGCCCAAGTCACTTCAGGTCATCTCTCATGAAAACCTTCAACCCTAAATCTCCTGCTAACCCTGTGTCAGGAGAGAACCGTGAATAAGTGGGTATGAGTGTCCTGTGGCTGCTGGAACAAACGGCCACCAAGTTGGTGGCTTGAATCAGCCTGTGTGTCATGTCATTCTCCTGGAGGTTGGAAGTCTGAAAGGAGTCCTGTGGGGTTAAGATCAGGGAGTGGACAGGGATGGGTCCTGCTGGGGCTCTGGGGGATCCCAGTTCCTTGCCTGTTCCAGTATCCGGATCCCTTCCCTCATGTCACTCCAGCCCTGCTTCCCAAGTCACGTGTCCTACGTGGCAGGCGAAGCTCCTTCTGCCTCCCTCTCATTAGGGCCCTGGTGCCTTAGAGCCCTCCAGACATCCCAGGTTCATCTGCCATCTCGGCCTCCATCCAGCACTTCTGCAGAAGTCCTTTGGTCCTGTGAGTGACTGCACAGGTTCAGGGTGTGGCCATCCTTATCCAGCCAAAAGAGCCTTGGCAAATTTCAGGTCAAGGTGGCTGTGCCCAGAGACACCTGCATTGTCCCTGGAGGCAGGACCTTGTGGCTGAGCTGAGACCGGTACCTGTCCACTCACACTTGCCCCCTTCCTGATGGGAGCAGCACCCCAGTCACGGCCAGGATCCTCAGCTCTCCCAGCTCCTCCTGCTTGGCAAGGGACTCCTGGAATGTGGAAACAAAGTGGAGACTTTCAAAGGAAAGAATCAGGAATGAAAATAGAGGCCGCCATAGGCAGCCCCTACCCTGGAGGTGCGCGTCACCCCGGCTCACCTCAGCACTGTGCGGAGCTTCCCTTGGCTCACATGATCCATAGAGCCAGGACTCAGGCATGAATGGTGCTGAGGCCCCCCGGAGCCCACCCCCACATGAGCCCACCATGCTCACTCCATAACACGACCTCGGAACTACAGGAGCTGGGGGACAGGCTAGGCGCTAGGGCCCCCAAGGGCGAAGAGATCCAGGGCTGGACTCCAGGTGGAGGGGACTGTGCTCCAGTGCTCCAGGGACAGGGCAAGTGGAGACTGGGAGGTGGGGGCAGGGTGAGGAAGGCGGCTGCACCCACGTGGGGTAGTCTGGAGGACCCCCAACCCTTGGGCCCAGGACTGGTGGGTGCTGCTCAGGTCAGGCAGCTCGGGCTGGTCCCCAGCAAGGCAGAGGTGCAGGTGGATGACAGCCCTCAGTGCTGGGTGCTAGTTTGAACCCCACATAGTGTCTTTGTGAAGCTGGTGGGGGATGACAGGACTCACAGGAGAGGGCTATGGGGACCAAGGGACTCCCAAGAGACCCTGGAGAGGGGGTACCTTGATCCAGCTGCAGGTGGAGGGATGGGGTTTGGAAGGAGAACAAGTTTGGAGGACAGATTGATTTGACCCAAGTGTAGTACCAGGGGCCTTCCTGTCATCTCCTTAGCAGCTCGCTCAAATCAGCATGCCACAAGCCCCTGGGGTCCTTGTTAAAGTGTTGGTTCTGATTCAGTGGGTCAGGTGAAGCCAGAGCCTCCTTCTAACAAGCTCCCAGGTGACCAAGGATGTTGGCCCACAGAGCGCTGTGGGAGGTGGGGTGGGTGAAGTAACCCTTTACCTCCTGTCCCCTCCCAGCCTCCAGACGGTGATGGAAGGGGCCCCTGAGGTTCCCTGAGGGGCAGCGAGCTGCCTGAGGTATCATAGGAAGAGGCGGGGCTGAGATCCACAGCCATCCTAGAGTGGGAGTCCCCTGGCCACCCAGCCAAGGCCCCTCCTGGCGGTGGGACTAGGGATGCAGCCTCTTCAAGCATGGGCACCCTGCAGTCTGCCCCAGCTCAGAAAAGTGACACCCACTGTGCCGGCTCTCTCTGTATCCTTTCTGCGAGGACAGCCCCCTCCTCGTCCTCCCCGCTCACCTCTGGGAGCTCAGCAAAGCTGTCACCGATGTGGGGCAAGCAGGTGACTAGGGGCTCTGAGGCTGTCTGGTCCCCGTGTACCCCTGGTGCCTGCAGCTGGCGGGTGCCTTCCAGATGGGGCTGTCCCTGCCCGTGGGAGCACAGGCCTGTCAGCTCTTGAGCTAGACCTGCCTGTGCTGGACCCAGGGGCTGTGGAGGAGTTAGTCCCCCCACCTCCTGGGCCCTGGCTGGGCGCCCCGAGGGCTGAGAATGAGGCCGAGCGGCTCTTCTGCCACAGGGAGGGAAGCCTGTCAGGGACATAGGCATGGGTTGCCACCCTGCGGCCCGGCCAGACCTCAGCTGCAGGAATGTGGTGGAGACCTGCTCATGTCTCAGCTCTGCCCCCTCCTGGCTGGGGCTGGGCCAGCGTGGCTGCTCTCTCCTTTGTGGCCTGGGGAGATGATAATAGCGCTTTCTTACCTGGAGTCTCAGATAGGTGGCAATGGCCTGGTTCCCTGTCTCTGTTGAAGGAGGCTGACTAGCAGCCTCTGGGGCTAAGGCCCTCTTGCCTCGGGGCCCTGGCCGGGTGACCCATAGTCTTCCCCACAGCCCCATCTGCCTTTGGGGAGTCGCCTGCTGGGGTTTCAGGGAGCCACTGCTTTGTTGGGGAGTGGACAGCAGGCACATCGGGTAGTTTGATGACACAGGCTTCTGGGTGGGTTGTGGCCCTGGGGTCTCTGTGAGTCTGTCCTTCCAGCATGCTGACCATGGCATTCCTGCCCAGAGACTTATGCCTCCTCGTCTTCCTCCCACACAGGGTGCAGGGCCTGGGCCCAGGCCAAGAAGATGAAGCGCATGCAGGGCTCTAGTTTCCCCAGGGCAGGTCCCCAGGTCATGGCACTCCCTGCCCTGTCCCCACAGAATCCTTGTGGAGGGGCTGAGGGGCTGGATAGGCCCATGCCCCAGGTGTGTTCCGAAATCTGAGCTTTGGGAGCCAGGGGCCAAGTTTGGTGGAATTTTGGGTGCTGGGCTTAGGGCTATGATGGCTGAGGCCATGTTCCTTGGATCTGGGGACTGAGGGCTGGAGCAGTGGCTGAACAGTAGAGCACTTGCCTGGCTTGCACGAGGACCCAAGTTCAAACCCCAGCACCACATATACAACTATGTATCAGAAAAACAAAATGCAGATTTTAAAAAAATAAAATTGATTCTTTCTCTGTCTCACACTCTATCTTAAAAAAAAAAATGAAAAAATTGTCACTGAGCTGCTCTGAGCCCCAGGTTCTCATCTGAGAAATGGGACCATGAATAATTTGCCCAGCACACATCAATGGGCTGGGCATACACTAGGAGTTTAATAAGTAATCATGGCTAAGAGTCCCTCTGGAGCCTCCCCAGCCCAGAGGAGGAGTCTTGAGAGCAGCCCTGTGATCTAGAATCCGGAATGCGGGGCCAGGGGTGTCTTGGTTCCTGCATTCGCCCTTGGGTGCTTCCACTGGGCCCAGGGTGAGACCCAGCAACGGCACCACTGGGAGGGGCAGTTGGGGGCCAGAGTGGTCAGTGCTGTGGGCACAGGACGCTGGAGCTGCACAGGGGCCTCCCCTCCTGCAGCCTCCCCAGCCCCACCCGAGAGTGTCTGGGGTCACAGGTCAGCATTTGCATTCATGACTTCCCAGTTGGAGTGCCCTTCCCACTCAGGCACTCATGATGTGACCGCTGCCCTCTGAGGGGCTGAGTCAGAGTCCCTGGGTATTCTGTGGCTGTGTTTGCACCCCTCGCCTTGGAATTAGGTCCTCGCTGGGTTCGAACTCGCTGGCTGTCATGCAGGGTTGTGCTGGTTGAGTGAAGGATTGAGTGACGTGCTGACATCTGCCCCACACTGACGGAGCCTAGGCCACTATTCCCAGTTCCTCTGTGCTGGTGGGGAAACTGAGGCCCAGAGTCATCAAGTGGGCTGGAGGTGGGGCCAGACCAGAGGCTGCAGACTCCAGGGCTCTTCCATACACTTTCTTCCCCTGCCTCCACCTGGGCTCCTGTCCCCATCCCTCAGTTAGCACATAAAATGTTAATGCTCTCATTTAGTCTTTAAAAATTAATTTAAAAATATTTTATGCAGCGTCTAGATCACAGTTGGAAAACATTTAATTAATCCCAAGTGGTGGGACACCAGACAGCTGCTGTAATTGGCTACCGTTCCTCTGGCCCACACGGACTGTTTCGAAGCTGCGGTTGGAAAGGGGAAGGCTCCGCAGGCCGCAGCACCTCTGCAGACTCTCTCTGCGGGGCAGGGCCAGCCAGTGCACCTGGCCGCCCTCAGCCCGCTCTCGAGCCTTCCCATTGGATTTAATATATGCTATTCTGACACCTTGAGTGTGATTTTGGGGATTGATGACTGGTGTCACCTGTCATTTCCTGTGTCCTGGATTTGAGCAATGGGCACCATGAAGATAGGTTGGAAGGGCCATCCCAAGGGGAGGGGAGGCATCCGGGTGATTGATGCTGCAGTTGCTCAATGACCCAAGAATGTGCAGGAACATGGACTCTTGACAAAAAGTGAGGGCAGAAGATGTTGTATGAGTCGGCTAGGGCTGCATAACAAAGCATCGCACACTCAGCAGCTTCAACAACAGAAACTTATTCTACGATAGAGCTGGAGGCCAGAAGTCTGGGGTTGAGTTGTGCACAGGGCTGGCTCCTCTGAGACCAGGGGAGACCCTGCCTGGGGCCCCTCCCCAGCTCCTATGGAGCCGGTGTCCTGGGTGCCCCTTGGCTGGTACACTCACCACCCCTCCTCCGCCTTCATCTTCACACACTCTTCTTCCTGTTGTGTCTGTCTCTAAAGTTTCCCTTTCTATGAGGACGTCAGTCACGTTGAGCCTGCCAAAATACACATTTTAACCTGATTTTCCCTGTAAAGACCCTGTTTCCAGATACAGTCACATTCTGAGGTCACAGGGGTTAGGACCTCAGTGTATGACTTTGGTGACACAGTCCAAGACATAGAAGGGACAGCCAAGAGCCAGCTTGGTGACTTGCATATTTGCAAATTCTAGGGCTGGGGAGCCTTGGATGGGCTCCCTTGAGGCTGAAGTCCCAGGGTTCCTCCCCTTCACGGATGAGGACCCTGAGGCTGGGGAGCTTGAGAGCCTGGCCAGGACCAGCGTTGATCACACTGATTCTGCCAAGGGCCCCGGGGTGTTGGTTGCTCTGTTGGGTGTGCCCCGCAGGACCCAGAAGCACCGACCGGGTGCTTGTCGTACTCTCGAGTGCAGAGCTGCGTCAGGGAGAAGCAGAGGAACGAGGCTGAGGCCACGATTTGGAGGACACTGAGCAGGGACTCGAACCCAGGCTGCATGGCCCTGCTCCTCCAGCCGCATGGCTCTCCACCTTGCGTGATGGAGCGTGAGCCGGTCACCCATCATCGCTATAGCAGGGGAGGCTGTGTGGTTGTCAAGATGTGAAAAGTTTGCTGCCCAAACAGAGGTCACTGTGGCTGCCTTTCCAGGCCTGTCCATGTGTGCAGAGGGCAGCCCAGGTCCAGCCAAGGACCCCCTTGGGAAGGGTCTCCCTGGGTCTCCAGACCTGCTCATATATGCAGAGGGTAGCTCAGGTCCAGCCGGGGTCCCCTTAGGGAAGGGTCTCCCTGGGTCTCCAGGCCTGCCCATGTGTGCAGAGGGCAGCCCAGGTCCAGCTGGGGTCCCCCCTTGGGAAGGGTCTTCCCGGGTCTCAGGGCTCCCTCCCACAGGCCGGGCCTGCAAACCTTGCTGAGGATGTCACTGTGAGTGCCCTGGGCTCTCCTTCCTGTGGAGGTCCCTCTGGAACCGCCTGTCTCGCACACCATTCTTCTGACCCGATGCTGTGCTGGATGGTTCAGGCCCATCCTGGAGGAAGGCCAGCGGCAAGAGGAGGTGGGAGCCCTGTGTGGACCAGGTGTTGTGTCCCCATTTGTCTTCTGTTTCTTCTGACACAGCTTTTAAAAAAGAAGAAAGTGAGTGCTGTTCAGTGATGTGTCCCAGGCGAGTGGCGGGCTGGGGTCTGTCCCTCCATCTGCCCTGTGATGGGCACCCGGCCTGCAGAGGAAGAGCTCAGGAGAGGGCCTAGCAGCTGGCTGAGGGGTGGGCACTGGGGACCCCGCCACCTCCCAGAGCGCTGCTTTCCTCAACCACAAGGCGGGCCTGGTGGTGGAGGCCCTTCTCACAGGGTGGCCCTGAGGATTTGAAGAACAGGGCCACGGGTGTGCGGGCTGCTTTTGCAGAGCACGTTGGTCATTGACAGCCTGGAGGGCTGTCCTGGCAGCAGCCTGCTGGCTGTGAGTGTCCCAAGGGCTGGGCCATGTGTGTCACATTTGGGATCTGGGACCCAGTGGGCCTGACACAGTCCACATCGGGTGTCCTGGGGCGAGTGCATTGGTGGCTGAAGCCTCTGAGGGGTAAGAGCCAGTTGGGCTCTACCTGGGGGAGCCCTGCACATAGCTGAGCCTGGGACAGTGCTGTGTCCCCACTTTAGAGGTACACAGGGTGAGTCTGGGCAGGCGGTCTCCTGTGTCACCCATGAGGCTCCAGCTGAGGTGCAGGGCCACATCTGCTACTTATGGCCTGCCCACCATTGGCCAGAAATGCCCCCTCTCCCTCACAGGGCCGCAGCTGAGTGGCGCAAGGTGCCCTTCATCTAGGGGTTGGGGAGGCCTTGTTCAGGGACAAATGCCCACAGGACCAGCTGCTGCAGGGCTGGGAGTTCGGAGCCACAACTCTCGGGCCGGCGGCTGTGATGTGGAGGGAGAAGGGGTCTCTGATCCTGTGGTCCCTAGTCTGAACGTCACTAACTGGGACTGAAAGCTGTGATCCCAGAGAACTTCCACGGGCCTGGGGAAGGACAGGGCCAAGCAGCCATTGCTCTGAAGTGGCATGTGGCCAAAGTTTAGCCCTGCCTCTTGTGGCTGCTTGCTGGGTTGAGGTCAGGGCTGGCTCCCTGGGCTGCCACCTGGGCCTCCCCAGAGCCTGCTCAGAAGGGCCTGGGTGGGCCATTGCCACCACTGTCCTTGTCTTGTGTCTGGCCCTGCAGCTGCCACGGCCAGGCCTGGGAGTTCAGTGGGCAGATGTGTCCTTTTCCATTCCTGTATCTCAGCCAGCCTGGAAAGGCCTCTGGGGCTATCACGCAGCCATGTCCTGTTGCTCTCTGAGATGGTGGCCTGAAAGGGAAGTGGAGGTACCCTGGGGCCATCTGCTCTGCACTCTGAGCTAAGCCCAAGAGGAAGGCAGGAAGACTCCGACCTCCCTGCCTGCAGGGTAATGAAGTGTCCCTATGAAGTTTCATTAAGATGAGCTGCCTTAGAGAATGGCCTGAGGGGTGACTGGGTCATTATCAGGGTCGCTAACCCCCACAGCTGTGGGCAGGGAGACAGCGTTAATTGATTATCCCTGTTGTAAATGGCCGTTGCCAGGGCAGAGGGAAGAGGCACTTACCTTGAAGGTGGGGACATCTGCTTCTCTGGGTGCCAGCCAAGGGCTCTGCTGGACCAGCAACCTGTGGGGTGCCCAGGACCCCAGGCTGTGAGCGGGATACCGTGCACAGCCATGAAGGGGATCGGGGGAGGGACCTCGTAACCCAGGCCCAGCTGTGCGGGACTTCAGCCGGGGCTTCATCAGGGTGCTCAGGCCTGTCTGTCTTTGCCGTCTGCGGCCCTGCTGACCGCTCTCAGGTACATGGTGGGTGGGCCTGTGGCCTGGCTTTGGAGGGATTCGTGCCTGTGCTGCCCACGCCCTGCGTCCAGCACGTGAAGGGTCCTGAGCGAGTCCCCTGTCTGCACCTGGCTTCTCTGCTCAGATGCTGGCCTGCATACGCAGTGAGGGCTCGAAAGCCCAGATGGCTGCCTTCCACCCGGGGGACGCGGGACACATCTCGGTTTTCCCATCTGGAAAGGGGCCTCCTAGGAGGTGGGGAGGTCCTCTGGTGCTGGGGGTGGGGGAAGCTGGGAGTGGGGCAGGTTCTGGAAACAGGCCTGAATGGCGAAGCTAATAAAAGCCCCTGCTGTATCTCAGCCCCACTCCCCCGCAGTCTGACTCACTGTTTGTCCTCTCAGACAACACACGGAAGTCAGGACTCTCCATGCGGAGGCGAGGGAAACTGAGGAGGCGCCAGGAAACCTTGTGCCTTCCAGCTCTGGGGGCACTCAGACCCCCAGCTCACCAGCATGGGAGAGGTGGTTGGTATGGTGGTCCTGAACCTCAGTCTCCAGGCCCCTCCAAGCAGCTCTCTGCTCCTCAGCGAGACTGTGGGAGTCCTGGCCTATTCTCCCAGCTTCTTGCTGGTCAGGAGAGAGGGTGCTTGCTGCAGGCTCCCTTCATGGAATTGGGATGGGTTGGATGGGATGGATGGGCAGGGTTTTCACCTTGTGATAAGTGTGTCACTTGTACTGTGCTTGAGGCTGATTTTCAAAGCAAAACTTTGGAGCTGTGGAATCTTCTCCCCTAGAGCTGAGACTGAGGTATACATTTCTTCTGGATGTCTGTCGTGAAAACTTAAAATATCATACTGTTGTGGAATTAGAAGGATCCAGTTGGCTGTGCACTTCAGACCAACAGTAAGCACAGAAAGCCTGGGTTAGACGTGATATCAGGACAGGGTGTGTTCCCTGGTCTCTTCCCTTGGAAATGTGGGCACTGTTGGAAACGGTGTGGCCGCTTTGCCAATACTGTGTCCATTTGCAGATGGGTGACAGCTCTCAGAGAGGGGCAGGGACTAGGGGGTCTCCTGGCTCTTCCTCTAGAGCTCTCTGTCCAGAATGGATGGGCAAAGCTGAGTCCAAGCTCCACCAATACTTCTGGCCAACTATGTGAGCTGAGCAAGTCCTGAGCCCTCTCCATGCCTCAGTTTCCCCCTTAAGCTCTAGTGATCTTCAAACCCATGAGTGATTGTTAGAACTTCAGGTGGCATCCAAGCACATGGAGGAAGCCCCGGAGACCTTTGGTGGCCCTCGTGTAGCACACTAGCTTCCTCCTTTCCCGGACCCTAGACTCCAGTTTCTGGAGTTTCTCCCTGTCCCACCCTCAGCTGCCTCTGGGGTTTCCCCTGGTCAGTCCCTCTGCTTAGCATGCCCTCTTTCTCCCTGCAATCTTGGCCACCTTCTCCTCCTTCATGGTCATCTGTCCAAAAGCATGATTTCTGTTGGTTTCCACCAAAGAACCTACTTTTGGTCTTATTGACTTTCTCTTTTTTCTGGCATCTATCCACGTATCTCTTCTCTGACCTTTTTTATTTCCTTCCTTCCCCTTGTTTTCAGATGTGCTCTTTCTCGTGTCTCAAGGCAGAGCTCAGATGGTTGATGTTAGTCTGTTCTTGTTGTCTCGTGCAAGCAGCTAGAGCTGCGCATTTCCCTCTTGGTGCTGCTTTAGCTACACCCCATGGTGATGATGCTGTGTTTCCCACTCAGTGCAATATGATGCCTAAGTTTCTTGTGATTTCTTCTTTTATCCATAGGTTGTTTAGAAATCTGTTGTTTATTTTCAAATATGTGTGGGTTTCCCAAACTTCTGTTGTTGTTTCTTAGTTTAGTCATTATAGCCAGAGAGCATGCTCTCAGTCCTTTTGTGTTTATTGAGTGTGAGGTCTTCCCATGGAATATTTCACGTGCACCTGGAAGGACTGTGTCTTCCAGCTGCGTGGAGTACGTTACCTTCCCAGACCCAGGCGGCTCTAGCTCCCCGCCTGTGGCTTCCCAGTCTTCCTGTCTTCCATCAGAATGCTCGTCAAAGTGTGCTACGATTGCTTGAAGGTCCTAGGAGGTCGCAGAGCGTGTCACGCCTCCTTGGCTCCTTGTGACCAGCACCTAACACGGAGCTGCCACCTACTTAGAAGGAAATAGTAGTGGATTGAGTGAATAAGTGATGTCTATGAGGAGTTATATTAACAGTGGTTCTTCATAAGCCCAGTGCAAGGGCACTGCTCTGACCTGGCCCACCTAGGTGCCACTCAGATATTTTGGGCATAAATGAGTTAGGACAAGGTTTTTGTCCCAGGCTGTCCGGGCAGCTCCTCCAGGTCTTGTGTTCGGGTTGGCTCAGGTCACCTCTCTGAGGCAGGGCACCCATCTCCGTCCTTCTCTCTGTCTTTGGATTTCTTTTGGTGCTGTTGACGTCGTCCATCTGTTTCTCCACCAGTGATCTTGGCCACCTTGGGTCCCTTTACAGTGGGCTTTCCGGGTCCCCCTCCTTGTGCAGATGTTGAGATTGTAACAGTGAATTAGAATAAAAAGCACCCACTGTGTGCAGGCCTTCTGCTGGGCCTTCTGGAAACATTTTCAGCCTCGTGGCCATCCAGCGAGAGTCAGATGCCCTCAGCACTTTGCAGGCAAGGAAGAGAAGCAGTGTGCCCAAGACCATGTGGCATGTGAGTGACAACTCACCTGGCTGGTTCCAGATCCTACTGGTTTCCACTCCTCCCTTCTCTCCTGAACAGTGAGCAGCGCCATCCTGGATCTGTGGTGGCGTGGACAGCGTCTGCCACCGTCAAGCCCTGTGTGCTGGAACCGCTAGCTCAGATGGAAATGAGAAATTCCGCAGTAACTACATTTTAAGGCAAATTAACCTTGATAAGATCTTTAATGTCATGTATTAGACTGTTTTCCCTTAGCAATGCATTAAAACTGTCAAAGCCGATATGATCGCACAATTAATGAGATTACACACGATGTAAATTTCAGTTCATTATTGCAGTGTGTGCGCTAATAGACTTGCGATTAACATGTGCCATCCACGCTGGTTCAAAAGGACAAGGTTTTGTGAATCGCATGAAATGAACAGGCAGGATCAACCACGGTTGTGACGAGTGGAAGTGCGGGTGACTTTTGCAATTGTCTAATGATTTGCTGAGATGAGCAGTGACGATGGAGTTAGTTAAGATGGTCCCTTGCATGGAGCCAGGTTGCTGGGGAGCTGATGGGAGCCAGGCGTGCTGCGAGCGGCTCTCCAGGCTGCCCTTGGAATTCCTGGGTCCCACTCGCCAGTGGCTCACGTCCTTCATGCTTCTTGTTCTTCTGTCCCCGCTGGCTTTCTCATGAAATTGGAGTTCAGGCAGTGAGCGCACCTCGTGCCTGGAGGCAGATTGGCAAGCGCGTAGAGCAGCAGCAGAAACTCCCGGCCACAAATTCCCGCCACGTGCCAGGTGCGTGGGTGGCTGCTCTTTTGTCACGCGTTTGTTCATTTACCAGCCCTCCCAGAAGCCTGGAAGCCACATCAACCCTCACCTTACAGGTTTGCAGAGGGGAAGTGACTCGACTAAGCAAGCCCCTGCAGCTGGTCGCGGCTGGATTCTGACCCATGTTTGTTTTTCTGCTGTTTTGCCTTGGGAAAGTGAGTTCTCCTCATCCAAGGCCTCTTCTGGGTGGATTCCATTTGGAGTGCGTCGAGAGCATGCTCCTTGGTCAGAGAGAGAATATGGTGATCACCCGCTCTGCATGTCCATGACGCTGGCCCACAGCCATAGAGGGGTCTGTCTTGGTTTTATGAGTGCCTGCCTCAGGCCTCCACTGTGGTGGGCACTGTCCCCAGGGAAGCCGAGGCCAGGTCAGCATGGCTGTGGAGCTGCTGGGGTATGTGTCCTGGACCATGTCACTGCACATTCGTGACCTTGTCACCCTGTGATCACTTTGGACAGCTACAGGTCCGCTGTGGGCTCCCGGAGTTTCTGTTCTAAACATCTGGAGCGGGGACCCTTGCAGACCCTCGGCCTGAGCTCTGTAAGCACAGCGTCCTTTTCTTCAAGGCTCGGCGACAGCCTTTCCCGAGCTGTCTACCTCCTGATTCCCGTGCTGGGTTCACTGGTCATCTGGGGGGCTCTGCCAGTGGACAGTTTCCATCCCGGGCAGGGGAGGTGGACGGAGCAGCAGAGGCCAGCATGGGCAGATGGAAGGACCTGGAGAGGGGAGGGGAGGAGCCTGGGGGAGCAGCCAAATGGGAGGGCAGGAGTGGCAGATGAGATCTGGTACGTGCAGAGGGAGACGTCTCAGGGAAGTGGCCTCCAGCGTCAGGTCCCCGGTGGACAGCAGGAGCAGCTTGGTGAAGAGCGGGCCCTCTGGGGACTTTGGCTGGTGCTGCGAGGCTGGGGCACAGGGCCTGTACAGGGGCAATGAGAGACAGGCTGATAGGTCACTGAGGGGCGAGGGCCTGGTGGCAGGCCCTGTGGACAGAGACAGAGATGGTAACAAGGTCACGGGATTGGGCTCTGGGCAGGGCAGGTCCCTGAGATAGGCTTCTCTGCCTGCCCCACCCTGCTTGGCACCCCTGGACATCTCCAGCCCACCTGGAACATCTGCTAAGGAGGCTGGACAAGGACAGAGCTCAGGTTGGCAGACAGGACGCCCCCCATGCGGGTGACTTTTGGGGCACAGCTCTGTAGGGCCCAGGCCTGGCCTGTTGCCGGTTCTCGTTGGTTCAAGGGTGTGGGCCGGATGCTGTCTGTCCTGCCATCATCCCTCAGTGGGGCCTCCTATCTGACTGGGAATGAAGTCCCTGAAGCTGTGTTTCTGGATGGTGTGCGACAGGGGTCACAGC